>BMAO01036025.1:0-179914 GCA_019973975.1 Trichonephila clavata | reverse complement strand
AGAAAAGATGACAGACGGAGTGCCGGATGTAAGAGCTCTTAGAAAAATGTCAGATTTAAAAAGTCGCCTTTTAACGTTCAAAGGTTGGCCACTGATAATGCTTAGTGCTAAGCAATTAGCCGAACATGGGTTTTATTATACGGGAATATCCGATATCGTGACTTGTTTTTACTGCAATATATCTTTAGGTAACTGGAAAATAAATGATGACCCATTGATAGAACATAAAAAATTTTCCCCCCATTGTGCTTATCTGGAATTAATCAAAATGAAATCGATAAAACCCCCAAACACGAATAATACCGACGAGACTATTGAAGATGAAGTACTTCGACAAGCTTGTGAATTGTTTTCAAAGTCGACGGTACAAAAGGTTGCAGTGGCAAATTTTAGAAGCACGGGCCAACATTTCAAATCGCTCGAGGATGTGTGCGAAGCTGTTTTTAAATTTGATGCAAAACCAGCTAAAAGTGTTACTTTGGAAAGTGGTAACCGTGTTGAGGGAAATGAAGAAGGGGATATTTGTAAGATTTGCATGGATAAACAGACAAATGTGGTTTTCGAACCATGTCATCATTTAATTTCTTGTCACATATGTGCAGCAAAAATTTCTGATTGTCCTTTATGTAGAATTCCATTGACACAAAAAATAAAAGTGTTTAAAGGATAATAATAATAATAAAAATTTTGCTATATATATATATATATATATATATATATATATATATATATATATATATATATATATATATATATATATATATATATATATATAGCCCTCTTTTGCAAACTTTCTTTTTGCGAATCTTTATATAGGTAAGCACAAAAAAAAATAATAATTTTATTTTTCATGAAAAATTTTAGTATTTTTTTGGAAAGCGTCCCTTCAGAATTAAGGAAGAGGCATCAACAAGTCCTCCTCCACCACGGGACTCTAGACGAAATTCACCACGGGACTCTAGACGAAATTCACCACGGGACTCTAGACGAAATTCACCACGGGACTCTAGACGAAATTCACCACGGACTCTAGACGAAATTCACCCACGGGACTCTAGACGAAATTCACCACCACGGGACTCTAGACGAAATTCACCACCACGGGACTCTAGACGAAATTCACCACCACGGGACTCTAGACGAAACACCTTTCAAACGAGATGGGGGGAAATGGGACCAGGTTTCCAAAATTATGGAAACTTTAGCCAATTTGAACCCTTAAATAGTAAGCATATTTTTTTATTTCTAATTTCCATTATTTAGCGTGTGTTTTTTTTGGATAATTTAAACAAAAAAAAAATAACTCATCCCTTGGTAGTTAAAGGTTTCACGTCAGACTAACCACCTGACCAAATCATCTATCAATACTATGAGCCACTGAATTAAGAAGTTATGTTAACATTGCATCTAACATTTTATAGTTAAGGGAAAATTTTATAATTTATTAAAATACAACATTTTAAATATTGTAGTGTGCAATAAAAAAACTTATTTTGATAAAACATTGTATTTATCTTCTAAACACTCACCGAAGGTACGGAAACTGGAAATTTTTTTAATTAAATAGCCAACTTTTTCTATTAAATTTTGAATACAAATTAAAAAAACAACCAAAATTTTTAAAAATCCATTTTGCGTAATTTGTACCTTTAAATAGGTGTAGCCCAATTTCAATAATTATTTAAAAATAAATATATACAATTTGAAAACTATAAGAAATTTTAAGTAGAAAATGTGCATTTTAAATATTTAAAAAAAATATTAAGTAAACAAATATGTTTTCATTGTAGGAAGACTACCACAAGATATGTATTTATTCTTATAACTATTATTAGAATATTGCAAACTATTTATATTTACGATGCAAACTATTTATATTTGCGAAACTATTTATATTTTTTTAGACGGACGAATATTCGGCTGCATCAGGACACAATAAAATTATTTGGTGATATTCTCATTCATCATATATCTTGAAATTATTAAAAAAATTATAAAAGCCTAATGTACTTTTAACTTGACACAGTCCAGGAAGTCGAACATCTAATATTTGCTTGTGCTAAATTCTCTCCCAAAAGACGTGCCCTAATGAATTGCCTACAAAAGAACAATACAGCGTGACCTCCTCCTTTCTCTACCTTTGTTCAGAGCAAGAATTCTTTTACATCGCTTTGTGCATATATTAATAGCATTTTTCCTCGTATTGTTTAGATTGTAAATTTAAAAAATTTTTTTACTATTTTTGTATGTTTGCTAACATTTACTGCGTATGTATCTGTTATTTTTTTGAAAGTGCATATACATATATATTTATGTTTGTGTGTATGCATGCTTTTACGCATTTATGTTTTGAAAAATTTTATTCTGATCACACATATGCTTCCAAACTTTTACTATTGTATAATTTTAATTACTTAATGTCTCCGTTTTTTGCATGTAAGCAATGTTGTATTTTGTACTGTGTTTATTGTATCCCGTCTTGTTTCTTTTTACCTTTCCATTTGTGCTTGTATCCTTATACTTAAGACCACTTTTGTATCCCGTCTTGTAAATGAAAACTAATAAAAATAGCAAAAAATTCTTTCAGTGTATTTTTTTTTAATATAGCCAATTTTAGGTTTAAATTAGATGTCGTTAAACATAGTAAAATAATGCATAAATTTTTTTAAAAAAACCATATAATTTTACTCAGTTACTAATAAACTGAACTAGAGTTCAAAAAACCCTACGTCTCAGCACTATGATACAAAATTATCTACAGATCGTGTTGTAAAATATCAAAAAAGCTTTAAAATCTAAAAAGCCTTTTCAATGGCTTTTAATATTTTTATTGCATAAAAAAACAAATATTTTCACTAAAAAGTTACCATGAAATTAGAATAAACCCTCCATTTAAATAGCCTTCTGTTTTTTTTTTCATCCGTTCAAATTTAAGTAACACTTTCAGGAAGGGAACCAGAATTAAAGAGTCCAATAAATATATTTTTGGGTTGTTACCACGTTTCATTAAACTGATATTATTAGAAAGTTGCAAAGAATTGTTTCTCCACAGTCTTTTGCTTTGTAAAAATAAAATACACGTTAAGTAAAAAAAAAATCATTGTTCACATTATAAACAGTTTGACACAAGTGTTTAATTAGATAGGCTTGTTTTTTTCATCGTTGCAGTAGCACTTGCTTCTTAAACAATCTGCGTAATGTTTCGATCCATCCCTCAAGACGACTTGATTTAATTCTTTGACGATAAAATATTTTTCTGGGTTAACTAAGTGTTCATAACATAAACAGGATCCAGTGCATTCATCAGCGCTATAAGCACAATTCGATAAATGGAAACCGTACGTACTTAGTACAATTTTAACGGGTATAGGAAAATGTTTCAATAGCTCGTGAAATCTAATGATACCAGCTAATTGTTTAAGTCTAAATTTGCAAGACAACATCTCGGATTCACCGTTTTCCAAAGCTGGAATAATTTTTTTTTCTAATTGAGATATTAACAAGTCTAACGAAGCCATAGTTATTATTAGTAACAAAAATGTGAGACCTCTTAAATAATAATTTTTTTCGACCTTCAATTATATAATTAGAAAATAATAATTTTTTTTTTCAATTAGAAAAAACCCAATAATGAATGCCAAAATAATAAAAAATTTTATATTTAGAGACTATATATATAGCTGTTAGTGTGAAAGAGCATTTACTCTCAGAGGAAACTTAAATTACTGTTTGGGATAAAGTTTTCTTGAGTAAGTATTTTCTTAAAATTCGGTTTAGTTTTTTGAATCCGCTTCTTACAATATTTTTCTTTTCTTCTAGTATGGCAACTCCAGTGACACCGGTAATTGGATTTCTCGCTTTAGAGTTTGATGAAAATCCATTATTAGGAGTTACGAAAATAACCATTGCCAATTTAAAGGAATCAATCACGATATATTGCAGTTATACATGGTACAATGATTTGTATAAGCATATAGAAACATTAAAAATTTCAGAATTATACATCATGGGTTCAATAAATTGTAAATACTTGGAACAATTTGTACCGGACACTGTAACTTGTAAATTTTATAAAAGAAAAACGTAAAAAAATGCACGATTTGCCGAAAATACAAATGTTCAGCAATGAAAGTAATGGATGGAATAAATACCATATGTAATATAGATGTAAATGTGAAATGTAAATAAATGTTTTTTTATTGTATAACATTTGTTGTTTCATTTCATCAGAAAAATTTTTTAAACATTAAGGTTTGAAGAATACCCGTGAAAAAAAATTAAAATTTTCAGCAATAAAAAAAGGAGAAAGTGTGTTTGAAAATTCATATTTTAAAGTGTATAAATTTTCTAATATTGCATATTTAAGCAATACTTTATAAAATAAAAATGTAAACAAACATTTTTTTTCCGGGTTTCAGAAAGTAGCTACCGACTGGTAAACAACGCTTTCCAAAAAAATACTAAAATTTTTCATGAAAAATAAAATTATTATTTTTTTTGTGCTTACCTATATAAAGATTCGCAAAAGGAAAGTTTGCAAAAGGGGGCTATATATTATATTATAATATATATATTTATATATATAAATGATCTGAGAGAATAAATTTTATCGGGGAGGTTTCAAAAAAATTTTTTTCGTCTAAGCATCATTTTGCAAAAAAAAAAACTATTTATAGAATGTAAATTTTTTTTAATTCTGAAGGGTGTAAATTAATTTTGGGTAAAACTAAAAAATGGTTTGTCAGCTAGGAGGATGAATTTTAAATACAATTTGTAGTATATAACATTAAACTAAAAAAGTCCGTAATATTAAACTAATTTGTCTTATAATAGTTTTGTAATCGGAGCTTTTATTTTTTTGATCCGTTAATTAAATCACAAGAGATTATTAAAAAAAATTTTATTCTTCAAAACACAGAGAACTGTCAATTGGTCGATGCGAAGGGCACCGGCATGGAAATCTTAAACATTTTTTGTAATGTTTCGACCCATCCCGTAAGACAACTTGATTTAATTGGTCGACGATAAAGTACTTTTCTATATTTCTTAATTTATTAGAACAACTACAGGTAACTGGTCCTGTAGTACAATCTTCTGAGCTGTAGACACATTCGTAGGCATGAAATCCGTGTTTATTATACATAACCTTAAAGGGTATAGGCATTCGTTCTAAGAAATAAGTACATTCACAGGCATCAGGTCCTACATTGTATTAATCTGCACAAAAAACACAACCTGAGAAATGAAGTCCGTGCCTACTCAAAACAATTGTAACGGGTATAGGAAATCGTTTCAATAACTCGTAAAATTTCACAACACCTAATAAACAATTTAGTCTTAATGTGTAAGACGACAATTGTGAGTCAGTTTTTTCAATCGCTGGAATAATTCCATTTTCTAATTCAGATATTAAATTGTCTAACGAAGCCATAATTATCGTCCGAACGACAAATCCATGCTTTTTAAAGCTCATTGTAAAAACATAAAGAATTTTTTTTTTTGCCAATGATCAAAGAAAAAAATAGTATTATTTTATGTATGCTCATATAAGACGTAATGCATTTCATTACGCCGTGTCAAAATGGCCTTGGATTTGAGCCCGGTGGTTGGTTTTTTAGCATTCGAATATAATGAAAATCCGTTGCTTGGAATTTCAAAACTAACTGTGGCAAATCTGACTGAGTCCATAACTGTAATCTGTGGAATGAACTGGTACGATGAATTGTCGCTACACGTCGAGAAACTGAAAATTACGGAGCTTTACATCGATGGTTATTTTCAGTATAAACACGCCCGTCAGTTTGTGCCGATTGGAGTGCAGTGTAAACCCATATACAGCAGTGTGACCAAGCCTTGTGAATTGTGTAAAAAAATTTCATGTTCTGCAGCAAAAATTTCAAAATGTATCGAATGTAAATGCAACTTAAAAATGAAAATACAATGCAACGTTTAAATAAATGATTTTAATCTGATTCTTTTTTGTTCTCGATTCTTCTAAAGGTTAAACTAATTCTCGGCTCCTTAACCCTTTTTCTAATCGGTATTTCATGATACCAAAAATCATTTGTAGGGGGGTACATAATTAAAACGCTTCCATTCTCTAAGGGAATCGAAACATTTTCAAAACCTTTTCTTTTAAAAATTATGTCTCTCGTAGCTCCGAAAGAAAAACTAACAATCGGGTAAAGAGAATTCAAATCTCTCTCGTTATCCTTATGTAATCCAATTTTATCCAAACCATCTCTGTATTCATTTACAACACAAAAATTAAGTTCTTTTTCCATTTGGATCAAACTATTTGCGTAATCTTCGTATTTTTTAACAATCGGAACAGGTTTCTTGGCTGTGAACGTGTTATTAGCAAACGTATATTTTAATCCTTCTTCTCCGTAAAAAGCCATTTTTCTCGGTACAGGATACCATACATCGTAAATGCATACCTTACATTGCTCGAGATACACAATTTCTTCTTTTAATCGCAAAAAATCATTACAATCTTCATTTCTAAACATTTTTAAATGTAAATCTGGTTTTTTTATTACAAACTCCATTGTTTTTTTTTAAAATGAGCAAACGTTAAATATATATATATAATAACAATTTTAAAATATTTTTCTTGATTATCAAAAAAAATTTTACATCTTTTTTGCTTATCTTCAATGAAAGAGAATTTCTATCATATCGTTGGACTCACTGAATTGGAAAAAATTCCAGCTTTAAAGGAACTGTCGTCTTATAAAAAATGAATAATGCATTTAGCAAATATTATGAAACTGGGAAAACAATAATATCCCGTCAAGGTCTGATAAACCAGAGAAATATTTTATTGTTTGTCATATAATAATTTAATTACGCCCTGGAGAAAAAAAAATAATCCTCCTAAAATATTTTAATAGCGATCTTTTATATAGTGTTGCTGGAGAAAAAAATTTAATTATTGACGAGCGGACAAAAACATATTTTACGAACTGCTTTAAAAATGGGATGCTTTTATTAATTAATTTTTTTTCTCCGATATCAAGGGCTTTATAAGCTCTCACCGACCTTTGTGAAATCTCATTTTGTACCAAGTTTATCGTGCCAGACCATGCCAGTCGTTTCGGCTCCATGCTTTTGTCAACGAGATTGCATAGTGTGTGGTCGGGGAGAAGAACCACCCCACGATTGTGCATTTCACGTTTTATTAGAATCGATGGTGTTTAACGAACAAATGTTGCACGGTGAGCTCACCGAAGCAAGATTGGAGCAAATTTTACAGAATGGAAAAAGTTATTTACCCCGCGCTATGCACATGACGGATGAAAATAGCAAACGTTGGCAACAAATGTACAACTGGACCAAAAGTGGTTTTCCACGACATGTTGGAAATTCTTCGCAATGTGCCATGAAAATAAAAGTTGCCAAACCCGGATTCTTGAAGTAGATTTTTAAAAAAAAAACTGAACAAATGTTTTGAAGCCAAATCGACCTGCACGGTGCTCAAATAACATTAGACCCACGGAAGAATTTCG
Organism: Trichonephila clavata; assembly: GCA_019973975.1. Lineage (NCBI taxonomy): Eukaryota > Metazoa > Arthropoda > Arachnida > Araneae > Nephilidae > Trichonephila > Trichonephila clavata. The sequence continues at coordinate 172,403 of BMAO01036025.1, read as the reverse complement.
TTCGCTTAGAATAAAAAAATTTTTTGTTTCTATTATTATTATTTTATTGCCTGACGAAAATTGCTATACTTCAAAAAAACTTTTTTATCCCCTTTGGGACCATAATATTGAATTTGTTAATGAATTATTAACTTAAATCAACATGTATGTTAATTAATTTAACTGATACATATTTTATAATTATGGTTCAATGACTAATTTTCAACATTTGTAACTTTAATTTTCCTCAGCCGACAACTGCGTTGACACTAGAAAAAGCTATTAAAAACTTTCTCCAAAATAAATAACAGGTCTTTAAAGACAAAATTGCTGTCCTTTACTTGAAGATATACAATTCCTTTTGACATTTTTTAATGTAACCAAATATCCTGGCAGATTGTTTGTGACTTAATTCTGGTCCTTGTTTTAGTAAAATTTTTGCTAATTGAAATTAGCCTTATTAAATTAAATAAATGAATGTCCATCTAAATTATTATTATTTTTTTGCTGTCACTTTAGGAATCACTGCATAATTTTTTACAAACGGCTGTTTGTTTTCATGTGGTAGCCAAATGGTCGGTTAACATGTTATGAATTCGATCTTGATACCACCACTGTTGAGAGCTCTCGTTGGTGTGGAGAGGAGTTTAGGTGATAACGTTAATATTCACTCTCTCACAAAGAATGTCGAGGAGGTTAAAATTGAATTTCATATTATAAAATAATTTTGCTTTTGTAATGCTTATAATTAATATACCCTTGTTTGTGTGCTAATCTGAGGACAATAATCTATAGACCGTTGTTATTTTTTTTAAACTACATCCAAAAATCATCTACATTCACTCCCTTGTTTAACTAATAAAAAAAATGTTTGAAGCCAAATCGTACTGTCGGACTAACGACAATCTAGCATCTTATAAAATATTTTTGCTTTCAGTCACAAATGTTTGAAGTACTGTCGGGCTAACGACAATCTAGCTAAAGCTCATCTTATAAAATATTTTTGCTTTCAGTCACAAATGTTTGAAGCCAAATGGTGCTCAAAGCTACGGCTAACTTTAGGCAGCACGTGATGGGGTCTGACGAAAATTGCTTTACAGAGAATTGCTGTAAACCATTGTACTAAAACATATTTGACGGACTGTACGACGAATAGAACTTGACTTGCAATTCGGTCTTATTCCTAACCACTGGGAAATTTGCCGTCAAAGCTTCTTTCAATTGCGCGAAATCCGTAGCAGTTCCTTTCACTATTGAAGATCCGAAAATTTCGAACCAGTCCAAGGCTCGACCTCGGAGAAGCCCTTTAAGATACTAACATGCCAAACTATTAGGTATGTCGTAAAACGTAACATTACTGTCAATATATTCCAAATATTATTCGATACTTTGCACACCAGAAAAAAAATTATCAGACAAAAGCCTAAAATTGGATCCGACACCCATCTCGGGGTTAAGGGAGAAATGTCCGGAGGACAAACTCGTTGGGTGCCATTGTCGTGGCCCAGTCCTATCTTGGACTGGGTTCACATTGCCCGACGTGCCTGGTGTGGAATAAAACATATTATCACCAACGAAAGCCATACTTACAAGCATTTATTAACAGCACACAAATACAATTAACAAGTCACACTATAAGTAGAAACCCTGGAGTGATTATTCAATTCCCTAGATTAATCCTGATACACAACTCTAACATTCAATTCTAACCTTTAAATCTAATATTCCCTACTAAATAATCTCAACTATCAGAATTGACAAAGGAGACGAACGTTTACTAACGTCAGGTCGGTACTAACTATAATCCCTTTGATTATTTCAATGATTAACAATATCAATTACTATCTGATACGTGCTAAACTTGCTGGAGAGATCCGTAGATTATACTTACAACTAGTTTGGCAATTCCTTCTTCTACTGCTTTCTTACTAAATCTAGACTTTATATAGTCGAATTCATTAGCATATCACTATCTCGTGTTTTTCCCGAAGAGGCTGTGAAATAGAATAATTGCTGGCCCCAAAGTTACCCAAGAGGGTTAATGGAAGATTGACGCGGATAGACCCGTCAAAAATTTAAACCTTAAGAATCTTCCTGGTAGTCATTGGGTTAGCATTTTCTTTCTACCTAAGGCAGTATTTTATTTCGATAGCTATGGGTGCCCCAACGAACAAAAATATACTTAAGTTTTTGAAAAATAATTCAACAGAAATTTTTTATAAATCGTTTTCAAGATTGTTTTACTAACACTTGTGGTTATTTTTGCTTATACTTTCCTTTGGTGTCAAGCAGACATTTACATTGAGCGAATTCAATAAAAAAGAAAATGAAATTTTCATCAACGATTTGCGAACCGAAACCTAAAACTTCGTAGTTGTTGCATGTCCTACCGTATTAGAAGACAGTTCGTCGTGCGCTTTCAAACGTCGAAAATTCTCTGTAACAGTAGCTTAAAAGAGAACGCATACAAATCATGGAAAGTTATGGGTATTTGATTGTCGACTCTAGTGGAACGTGTGTTTATCAAATACATAGCACATTATACAGAGATATACTAAACGGTGTGAAAAACGCTATAGAACACATAAACGTTGATGGGAATTCTATTTTGTATTTTAGGATATTAAATAATTCAAACATTGGTGAAGTACTGGGAAGAATGACATCAATTATTTCTACGTCTATCTGCATCAATAATCACTTCCCGAACCGTATTATATCTACCAGGAGCTAACAAACCACTTTATAAAGATCTACTTCAATGCATAATCGATGTCAAAAGTATGGAAATTAAAGTTCCAGATAGTCGAAGCTATCGACTGAAAATTGGATACTTGAAAATACTTGATGCTGATGAACTGTTAATCGATCTGTAACCAATGTAGAAAAACAAGATATTTTGTATTTCTTTACATTTATGTAAGAACTTGGTTATGATTTATGAACAATTTATTTCTGTGAATTATGTATTTCTAATCATTCAAATCTGAACATGTTTCGCGAATATTATATCTTGTAAGCTTTTAGAGTGATATAATAAAATAAAAGTTTTTTTTTAAAAGAAAAAATGTTTGTAATTTTTTTTAATAAAGCATCATGTTATAACATGCTACACACGTGTAAGACTCCGTCATCCTTTTAAAAAATAATTTTCTCCCTCTCTGTTTCCTCCTATTATATAATCATGAAAAGCGTTAAAAGAAACGGGGAACGTATTTTCTTTTCCATCCCAGATTCGACTTTGAAGTTGATTGTATCAGAGTAAATTGTTAGAATATTATCATGTCCTCGGTAGAAGACATGATAATTGACATGATAGAAGAAATATTAACCGAAGACATTATGAGAAATCTACAGCATAATTTTTTTTTTTAAATTGGGCCATTTTATCTAGATACCAAACCCTTTCTGAGGAATTTATAGGTGAATTTAGAGATAAAGTTGATTGGGATTATTTGGAAATTTTATACGACAAGGATTTCAGGGATCTTTAGACTCTTTAATATTAACATTCCACACAGAGTTGAATTCAAATCTCAGCTAGACTGGAAGAAAATTTCAGACTTTAGATGAGACATTTATTATTAATAACACACATCTTTTTTTTGGATATGAAACTAGTTTCAAAATATCAAAATCTGAACTAAAGTACAATGGATATCTTAGAAAATGAACTCGATTGAGATGAAATATTCAAAAGCAAGGGGCTATCTGTCTCTTTTATTGCTAAACATAATGATAAAATTTCCAGTTGAACTCACTTTCTTATAAAAATCTTCATGAAGGTATAGTAAATGCAATTTTTAAAAGGCGGTGTTGATTTATTTAAGTCAATTATGTTCAAAAATATAATGTGAATCATAAGTTGGAGAAAAAAAAACGATACACACACATCTCCAACGAATACACGTTGCAAAATTACTTTTTTCTTTAGACCATGTTTAAAAATATTTTTGTATGGGATTTTCTTCATTTCGATATCTACCATGGAGAGCTACGGTTATCTCATTCTCGGTTCTGCTAAAACATATTATTATATTCATTATGAACTGTTTTCTAATATCTTTGATTGTCTGCGAAAAGTTTTAACGAGCTCGAACCTTGATCAGTTAACCAAGAAAAGAGTTTATTATATAAAAATCCTGAATAATGAGGACATTGAGGAATTAATACATGCAAATGATCAGAAATACAAATTTGGAAAATGTTGGCTACATCGAATGACTCCAAACAAGAAATTTTCTGTTTATGGACTTGAGAACAGGCTGTATTCTAACATCGTAGATTGTGTCGAAACTGACTCTCTTTGCCTTTCAGAAAACAATTTTTCAAACAGTGATTCCTTTAAACACAGTTTTTTTTCCAGATTTTAACTGATAAAGAAATTTTTTTTTATAAATTTGTTGAAAATAACAATTGAAAAAACCTTTTGTAAGCGAACAATGTATTTTTTTGTAAAATTTAGGATTATTCTAACTATTTTTGAAAATTTTTATTCTCGAATATTCTATTGAATTATGATTTTTTTCATGTTATGTAGCGATGTATTTTGTTGAATACTCTGTATCTCTTTTTTTTCTAAGAAAGTAATGAATGTGAGTGAGTGAATATTAACGTCCCACTGTTCAGCTACATGAGGGCTTTTGGGGACAGTCCGGGTAATTTTAAACCATGGTCAAGTGACGCGGACGACCTGAGCTGGCACCCCTCTCTCCTAACTACCACACCAACGGGAGGACGTTTGAGCTCTCGACAGATTTGACAAGGCGGGTCTCTCCTACAAGGCGGGTCTCTCCTACAAGGCGGGTCTTCAGTGGTACTGGGATCGAACTCCTGACATGCTAGCCACGATCCAATGCCTAGACCACTTGGCTACTGCAGCCACAAGTAAGTAATGAAATAAATATATCTTAAAAATATATATGCTCGTGTGTGATCTTTTTTCTTCATATTTATTTGTTTTAAGCTTCGGTTTTCTAAAGATTTGGATGCGTAAAAAATTATTCTTAAAACACAAATACACACTCCTAGAGAAAATATTCGAGGGGTGTTTGAGCCAATAAGGGATTGCGTTAGGAGAGGTAAGAATCACTGGAAATAGCTAAACGAACGAAAGCACAGTAGGAGGGAGTTTTAGAGGTGGGAAGGGGTAGGTAAGAAATAACCTTAATATTTAGAAAAGCTATGAGTTCTTCCGCAGAAGTCGCACACATTCAGATCCGAGACTACGAACGATGTCGTTTTTCTCTTCTCCTTGGATATTTTCTACTAAGTCTTATTTCAATATGAGCATGAATAACGATAAGTTATTTTTTCCCCTTCTTTTCAGGATTTTTTTTCTTTGAGTCTTCAAACCTTAGGGATAATTGATAATTTTAAATTCCCTTTTCATCTTAAACAGAAAAAGAATGTTTGATTTCCCCTACTGCGATGGGGATGACTTTTTAATATCGGCCAAAAAACACAAAGGAAGCTGCGAGAAGCCGAAATATGATCTAGATCTATCCACGAGCGATGGTGGAGTAGAAAAAAACATTCCTCATTATGTTATACACTTGGGGAAAGGCCTTCTATTAGAAATAAAGAATTTTCGCTCAAATTATTATGTCCGCCTGTCTAAAGTTGGAAAAGTTTCCGAGGTCCGTAATCGTTTCAATATACCCTTGATCCGGCTTGAAACTTTGCACAAAGGAATTGAGGCAATAATGGACTATGTTAAAAATTGCCGCTAAAAAAAAAGCTTAAAAATCTTGTAATATGTTCTAATTTTCGATTGTATAGTATTTTTAGAGGACATACTTTACTGTGTGCTTTAGATTAGAAATGTTTTGTGCTTGCATTGTTTGAAACTTTTTTAAATCCTTCGATAGATGTTCTTATGTGATTCATTGTAGATATTTAGTTTTGCCAAATATATTATGTAGGGTAAACCGGGGCAAGATGACGAATGTCTTAATTTTTCCGTATTCCACTAGGTAGCAGCATCAAATGAACACTACTGGCTCTCCTTTTGGCCGTTCGTTAAACAATAGTATAGACACGCTGAAATCGCCATTTTTGTGAAGCTTTGATTGTTTTTTGCTGCCCCGATATAACTCTTTTATGAATGTGTAAATAAGCTCTGCTACAGATACAGGTAAGATATAACGTTTCTCTTTAATATTTATGAGTAACTTGGTTTAAATACTACCTATTACCATGAATAAATGTCAATTGATTGCCTTCCTTCATGGTAATGAGAATGAATATTTTTAAACAGACGGTCTGGGGCAAGATGACGAGCTCGTCATCTTGCCCCGTGTTTCGGAATTTATTAGACTAACTATTGCTGTTCATTCTATTAAATCCTGTGAATACTTGTTTGTCTGTGTGTATGTTCGCGCGACCTTGCGCTTCCATTTCTTCTGGGGCTAAAGGGTGCATCGGATCGGGAAAGGTTTCGTTCGAAAGGGGGTGACCAGAGGGAGACACTTTTACCATCCGCTACCCCCCCCCCAAGAGGAAGGAATGTAACAATAATTTGTTGCTTTAAAGCTACTGGCTTTTACCCGCCCCATTTTCTGATTTTTTGCGAGAAAACGAATGCTTCTTGAACTTGTAGAAATAGACTCACCAGAAACTGTAGGCAACTGTAGTAATAACGGCTGGAACAATGAGGGCACCTTTTTCTATTTCTTGAAGCAATTTTATCTTCATGTCAATTTTATCATCATTTTATCTTCCAAGCAAAGAACTGTGTTGATTTTTGACAATTACAAAACTCATATAACTTTGCAGGCTATCTTATTTTGCAGAGCGCAAAATATCATCATGGTTGGGTTGCCGCCGCACACATCACATCTTCTCGAGCCCCTTGTTGTGCCATTTTTGGACCAGTTAAAAACGTACTATAGCCAAGCATATGACAACTTTATGTTCACTCATCCAGAACAAACTATCACAGACAAAAATATTGGTGAGCTTTTGAGAACCACTTACTTCAAAACAGCTACAGTTGGAAATACCGTTGAAAGGGTTTAAAGAATATGGGATCGAGCCTCATAATCCTCTTGTGTTTAGAGAACATGACTATGCTGCGGTAAATCTACTAACCATGATGCTGTTGGTGATAAACTGAGAATAATGGTGCTAATCCTCAGACCCCGGTAGTAAAAAACCAATATATAAACCCTCCAGAAGAACCAGAACTTATGGCAAATGTCTGAGTTCTAGCATTCTTACAAGCACACCCATCAAAGAAATGTTAGAACAAAGGGAAAAGCAGAAGGAAGAACAGGAAGGTTTAAGAAAAACAGAGAAAAGAAGATGGTGAAGCTAAAAAGGGAGTAAAACAACTTAAACTGTTCCTGTAGCCCTAAGTCTATAAAATCCAGACCAAACATTCCAGTTGTATCAACTTCAAAGGACGGTGTTATAAGATGTCCTGCTTCTGAAGAGGAACCCTCCAACAGAAGAATGGATCCAGTGCTGTAAATGCCAAGAGTGTTGGCATGAGGAATGTTCCAACTATAAAAATGGAATTTTTATTTGTGACTATTGTTAGGTACACAACTAAACACTTCAATATTACGTTAGAATGCATTACGCTTCGTTTGATACCTTTTAAGATGTAAAAACACAGTTATCATTTGTTAAACCATGTAACACATTCAAAAGATAAAATATGTTCAATCTTTTTCAGTATCGCCATCTTGCCCCAAAGCCAAAGTCATCTTGGCCCAGTACTGGGGCAAGATGACGTTTTGTTAAGGTTATGAAAAAATAAAATTATACTTTACTTCTTTTATTTGAAAAAATTAAATGGTAATATATTTTAATACTACAAAGGATTACTCTAACAGTTCATGTAAAATTGATTTTACTACCCTTAAAAATAAATTAATAAACAATAAAAAATTGTTAACGTCGTCATCTTGCCTCGGTCTCCCCTACGTGTGCTAGATTAGAGGTTTTTTGTGCTTACATGTTATGAAAAGAATTTGAGAAACATTTAGCACATTAGAAAAGAAAAGAATTTTTTTTAAACCTCTCGCATTCTCTTAACTAGATTAAAAATATGATTAATTTTCTAAACTATAGATCTTCTTTTCGAGGATTCTCAAGAACATATCGCGCAGTAATTAATTACACATATCCTTATACACTTTTTCGCGATTCTAGTAGATCGATTCATAATATTTTAAATTCTGACATATTAGCTCTGCGTATTCGTGTAATCATTTGTTTAAGTATAGTATTTACCAAAAGAAATGAACGAAATGAAGGAATCCTAAGTACCTTTTATTTTTGTAGCAATGCGGAAAGAATCCTATCTCATATTCAAATCTTACCAGCTGTTGATTCTGCTTTTTTAAAAATTTTCAATGCTATCGATAATTTTATTCGAAATGGTGTGCTTGGCAAATAAAAACTATTTCTCATATAGATTTACATATCGGTAACTATCGTTACCCCAGAGGTGGATGCGGTAATGTTTCTCTATCCGCTAAGTTAAAAAAATAAGAAAGCGATTCTCAACATAAACTGTAACGATAACAAATGTTTTCTAGCAAAATTGTATGCATCGCATATAAATGCCACCCGATCTTCTAAATACAAAAGTACTTAAAATATCTTAAAGCGAATGATATAAAATTTCCGATAACAATATCTAAAGTGGGCAAATTTAAAAAAATAAATAATTTAAAAATTAACATATATGGCGGGGAGGAAAATGAAGTTTTTCCTTTATACGTTAGCCAACAAAACAAACAATATAGAGCCGTCGATTTACTTTTCTTTCAAGAACACTCCTTTCTCATCAAAAATTTTGATAGGTTCATGCACCAAAGGAACGGAATTTACTTTTACAGTTGGAAATGCTTAAGCTGATTTTCTCGAAAGGAAACTTTGTCGTCTCACGAAACATTATGTAATGAGATGAAACCCCAAAAAATCTCCATGCTAAAAATACAACATTAAAATTCACTAATTTAGCAAAAAGGCTTTATCACTCATTCTGTGTGTTTGCAGATTTCGAATCTTTAACCAAAAAATTCATACTGCATTACCTTCTTCCCACGTAAGTTAAAATTCGATAATCGAAAGACATGAAGCAGTTATTATACAATTATAGCAATTGAAGCTGTAGGTAATTTAATATTCCATGAATATTATGCGGGTGAAAATGTTATTCAAAAATTTTTAAATATGCTCAAATCTTATCAGAAAAAAAAGAAACGAGCCTTACAGTAGTCGCATACGATGTGTAACATCTGACATGCTATCTTGGTAAATTCGCAATAGCAACTTAAATCCTGAAAAAAATTAATCGACTATGATTGGAAATAATTTTCGGTGGAATAATTATACCTTTAATGAAAATTTATTTAATTAACACAAGGAGTAATGCAATTTTTTATCAAAAATAATTATTCTTGTTCAATTTGGAGAAGAGCGGTAATGATAATTTATGATAACTAAAATATGACACATATACTTGTGTTTTCAAACTATTTAAAAACCATTGTGTGTGAAAAATAGCGTTAATAACAGTACCACTGTTAGTTGTCGAAACATTTCGAGCTTGAGTTCATCATTCAAAAATCTATGAGTGACTCGGCTTCTAGCAAACTGAAGTTAACTTTAAAATCACCACTCAAAATCATGGGAAGCGAGTGATAGTTTTTTTTTTTAAGAGCAGAACCACCTTCGGTATATGGTAAAAGTAAAAAATGCAGGGAATCTTTAATTTTTTGAACCGTTTGATTCGGAGAAATGTACACGACCACCGAAATCACTGTTTGTCCATTTTCAAATAAGCATTTTGCCGCACATATGTCTCTAATATCTTGACTAACAATACCCAGTCCACTTGTTTGACGATAAGTAATATCGATATGTCGAGCCACAACATGTGAGTTGTTCTGTTTACGATAGATCGCAACACCAGCTGCTCTGTGGCCCGGTCGTTTAAATTGTACGCAGCAATCGAAGTCAGGTATTGAAACACGTTTGTCATTGTCTAACCACGTCTCTGCCTAAAGGATTTAGCTTCTCTGATTCTAAAGTGAGAAAACAAAAACAAAAAAAGATCCCACGGCCTAGACCGCAGGGGGGTGGGGATGGGGGTGGAGCCCCTCCCGAATGAAGGAGAAAAGACAGAACTTCACTGCATAGCGCGCGCTTCCCCAACTTCCTGTTACGCATTTCCTTCCTTTTTAACGAAATCACCTCTCACAAATCTCCAACAATCGAGAGGAAAGATGTTACACATAAAAAAATTCTAAAAAAGATGTGTTCTAAATCCTGAGACCAATTACGATAAAAACACACGTCTCATTTGTAAACAAAAATTTAAAAAGGGTGATATACGCGTACCGATGGGGTAGTGGATATATCCTTGGATTAGCTCACCAATCATGTAATCTAAACTATCGGGCGACTTATTTCGTACTTGTAGTTATCCATAACTCTCAAAATTATGTCACACATCTCATATTGAAAAATTTACCACCAAATTTTGCAAAGATTGTGAATATTATTCCAATTAACATGGAAAAGTTTACGATGTTTTCCTTAGATGCACTAAAATTTATTGACTTGTTTCAGTTTTTGGACTCTTCTCTCGATGTTTTACTAAACAATTTAAAGACGTCCGATCACGAGTTCAAAATTTTTGAAATATTTTTTGGAAGTGAAAAAAACAAACATTTATTAAAGCAAAAAGATATTTTCCCATACTCATATTTCGATTCGCTAGAAAAGTTAAACGAGTCACATCTTCCCTCTCCAAGCGATTTTTATAACATCTTAACTAGCACATCGATAAGCAATAAGATTATGAACATGCCCAATTAGTATATAAAACTTTTAAATGCAAAAAATTAGCAAATTGCTTGGAACTGTATCCAAACGTTGATATTATAGTGCTAGCAGAGGTTTTGACATCATTTAGAAGAAAAACAATGCGTTATTCGATCCATTTTGTAACCAGCGCGCAGCTAACATGGTTTGAAATTCACTAAAGTCGAATTATAACTCTTAACAAATCCAAACGATTAGATTGGGTTTCGAATGCCAAATGCGAGGTGGAATTTGTTTTTTAGGTAAACGACACGATAAAGCCAATAATCCTTATGTTGTAGAAACTTACGACGAGAAAAAACCACGCAATTATATCGTAGCCAAAGAAAGAAAATATCCGTTCGAGCTTCAACTACTGAAAAAGATTGTAAAAATAATCTTTGTTGGAATATTTCGAACCCATTAATCAAAATTTAACAATTTTTAAAATGCGGAAACCCAATTTAATTCTTGATATCTACGGAGGTTTTTGCATTCTAGAGCTTTCAAAATTGCATATGTACAAATTATACTACCATAATTTTAAAAAGTTATACCAAGATCGGAGTCAACTTCTTTACATGGACACAGACTCATTGTATCTTTCGATTCAAACAGAGTACATATTTTCTGACTTGAAAACAATTTTTGCAGATATATTCGATTTTAGCAATTATTCCCAAAATCATTTCCTACGCGATAACTCAAACCAGGGAAAATTAGGTTTTTTGAAAAGTGAAGCAATCGAACCTATAAAAGAATTCATGGGGTTAAAATCTAAAACTTATGCTTATTCTTTTTGGTTCAAGCTGTAAACAAACAGACAAAGGAATAAAAAAGACTACTTTACGAAATTTTACTTTAGATAATTATCGAAGAATTTTGGAGGATGAATCCCTTTCAAGGCAAACCCAATGTTCTATCATTTAAAAAAAAAACACAAATTGCATACAGTGATACAAAATAAAATCAGTTTGTCAGCATACTATGCTAAAAAGTATCTAGCAGATGATGGGATTCATTCTCTATCCTATGGACATTTTTCAATAAATAACATGGCTGATTAATTTCAAATGCTATTTTTCTCAATGCTATATTTGTAACGAGTTTCATATTTTTGTACGAGCAATAGCATGCATGCTCCAAACTATTCATTATTGTCTTATATATTTTGTAAGGATATCTTAAACTGCATAAGAGAGCAACTCCATACTTTGTTTAACATTCCATTATTTTTTATTTTATACTTGTATTGTTTGCTTTGTATATTATGCTTTCAGTGTGACATTTAGATTTTGTTCAATAAAGATTGGGCCTATCTTGCGTTGGCCTGAAGGTTCCTGGCCATTGTGTATCGTGTTTTCAATATTCGAATCACATGGCTAGTGATTCGTCAGGCTGTTGAATCAGCTAGGATCTAAACTTGAGAATAAATGCTTGAGAGAGAGAATCTCAATATTTTGAAAATTCATTTTTTGACTGATTGAAATGCTAATTCTTTTGATTATATTTCCGAACTCGAGAACAAATGCTCGAGTGGTTGTCGGAAATTCATTTTCTGAAATGTGACTGATATACAAACTCTTTTGATTGTGTTTCCGAACTCGAGAACAAATTGCTCGAGTGGTTGTCGGAAATTCACTTTTGAAATGTGACTGATATACAAACTCTTTTGATTATATTTCCGAACTCGAGAACAAATGCTCGATTGGTTGTCGGGAAATTCATTTTCTTTTTTTTTTGGTCTTCGGGTGGGAGGCCTGCAGGATGTTCCCCACCATATAACGTTTATTTTGCATTGCGTTTATGGTGCGAGAATATCTTATAGGTGAAAAGATGTAAAATTACTTCTTGGAGAAACATTGACAACAACCATTAGGTGTATCCAATAGATGGTCCTTTTTCACAGGTAACAAATTGTAAGTCTAGACTTATCCTCTGCTTATCAAGGTAAAATCCCATCTCCACAACAAATCCCTCACACTAACGCACAATTCTTTACCCCGTTACAAGTGATCCAGAAACTAGCAGACTCTCCACCGAGACAACGCGCCTTCGCCACCATACTCGCAAACAATTCTTTTCCCTCCTACTGGTGAACAATATTATAAACAGTTGCAACTGATCCAGAAACTAGCAGACTCTACACCGAGACAACACACTTTCACCTCCATACTCGCTTACACTTCATCAACCATATACTGACGAACTATTCCACATACAGTCGCTCCAAGCCGAACTCGGACATCAAAGAAAATCTACTAATTAAGTAAAAAAAATTTAAATAAAAATAATTGGCAAAATAATTAAATGTATTTTCAATAATATATTTAATGCAGTATTAAAAACACATAACAAAACATATAAACTATTACATTGTAACCAGAAAGTATGGTAAAAAAGAAAAAAATTAATGCACAATCCAAACTCGGACGGCTAAGAAGATTTTTAAAATTAGTTAATATTTCAAATGAATTAATATTTTGTATGTAATCCTTTGTTTTTTATAACCATTTTAAGGCGTTTAGGCATAGTTGCACCAATTTTTCACAAAAATTAGGCTCAATATTGTCCCATTCTTGCAATAATACTCTTTTCAACTCAGTTTTACTTGAAACAGCGTGTTCCCGGACTTTTTTGTTTAGATGATCCCACAAATTCTCGATGGGAATTATGTCTGGGCTTTGGGGTGATGTTTCCATGACGTGAGGACAATTATATAGAAGCCAGGAACGCGCACTCTATAAGCTTTATGCTTGGGATCATTATCCTGATAAAATCTCCACTTATTGCCAAGCGAAAGTTTTTGCACACATAGTGGCAAATTTGTTAATAAAATGTCAAGGTATATACATTCTCTGATCCATTCTCCCTGCAATGAAATGCAAAGTTCCTGGGCCAGAATCTGAAAATGATCCCCAGACCATTACTGATCCGCCACCATGCTTCACAGTTGGTTTCAAGAGTTTTGTCTACGCAATTCCTCATTCGATTTTATCCAAACATATGGCTTGCCATCTGATCCAAGTATATTGAATTTGCTCTCGTTAGTGAATAATACTTGTTTCCAGTAAGAAAAATCCTTGTTTTCATGCTCCTTTGCGAATTCACGTCTTACATTTTGATTTCACTTACTTATGAAAGGCTTTTGTCTGGCTTTTCTTCCAGTGAGATTTTTCTTATGGAGCACATTTCTAATTGTTGATGGATTAGCTTTTTTTCCTAATTCATTTTCAGCAATAATAGCTAGCTTTGTAGCGCTAAGGAAGGGATTTACTTTCATTTTTCTCACTAAATATCGCTCATCTGCTTCGGTGTGAAATCTTGTTATGGGCTTTTTTAGGTTTATTTTCCACTTGATTATTGGTTTTGTAGCGTTTTATGATGTCATGAACCGTGGAATGACTTCTTTTAACAATCTCCGATATTTCTCGCACATATTTTCCATCTTCAGTGTGTTTAATAATCAATTGCCTTAACTCTATGCTCGTTTGGCCCCTTTGCCTTGACATTTTCAATAAATTAAGTTTTTTCCTGCAATAAATGAGAAAAACCAACAAATCGAGAATTCCGCTGAACAACTACAATGTTTTTCATGAAGTTGTCTACAATTTTCACTCAGGGTTGCAATTATTCGGCGCTTTATTGTCAGATGTCCGAGTTTGGCTTGCGCTCTCTTTCTTCCGCAATTTTATTTTTATCTTTGAAAATTTGTCATTATAATTTATGAATTAGCGTTATTTGGTTTGTTTTTAATAAAACAATAAATTCTCTATTAGAAAACCATCTTTAGTTTTTTTGAATTCCTTTTAGTCAAAGTATTTTTGCAAAACAAGATTTTTTTCTATAGTGTCCGAATTTGGCTTGGAGCGACTGTAGTAACCAACAAGTGTATAAACAGTTACAAGTGATCCAGAAACTAGCACGGTAATACTACTTCTATCCTTTCTAGCTTCGAAATCCTTCTGCTCTTTAGGTTTCTTGTCATCTTCTGGTTTTGTTTCGATTCCAGTGACGATACTCCGACAATTTCGTTCCATTAGCAACACTTTCATATCAGAATTCCAAGTTGTCGGAGTCCAATGGGTCAATACTGGAATCCATCTTTATATATGAAACCGGGCCCGCCGTCTGAAAAATTTTACAAGACTGGTTGCTTTAAACTACAGGGACAATATCAGCCATTATTTTAGCATGCCTGGGCATATAATCTATTGTTGATAAAACCAGAGAGTAACAGTAGTAAAAGCTGACACCAGTGGTAAGAGCATATAAAAAATTTTTTTATTTATATACAATACCAATAACATGACGAAATCATTTGAATTTTGATAAAAATTAAATTAGATTAAATGCCACTATAGTTATCAAGTGAAGTGCGGGATGGAGATCAAAGTGGTTAAATTAATTTGGATCACCTAAAATGAGTAGATTTCTTTTTGAAGTAGAGAGAATTAAATTTTCCTAACAGGGGCTCTAAACTAAGCTTAAGAATGAGTTTAATTCTACACTTGTGGAAATTAAAATCATTCATAGATGACACCATATGTAAAGAGACTCTTTTTACTTTAGTTTTTAAATAATTGAAAAAATTTATTGAAAGAAAGTAGCTCTGAAGCACATTTTCTGTCTTTTCAAAAAGTTCGCTACAGAGTAAGTAAAATCCAATTCACTGAATTCGAACAAAGTATCGAATTTTAATACGAAATTTTAAGAGTAAGACATTTTATCGAATTAATTCGCTTTATTCAATTTGTAAAAGAATACTACTCGTCAATCGCTAAAAATGAACTTCGATGTGTTCTTGGCAACCCTAACTGAACAGTACAAAGACAAAAACGATCGCTCAAATAATCCTTTTTGTTAAGGTATCTGACTACTTGTGACAGGTTTTTTTTTTAAAATTGAGATATGAGGATTTTTCTTTCTTATCTTTTTTTTTTGTATGTGTGTGGGGTTTTTAGATTTATATATATTTAGTTCATTTGTGTGTGTGTGTGTGTGTGTTTGTGTGTGTGTGTGTGTGTGTGTGTGTGTGTGTGTGTGTGTGTGTGTGTGTGTGAAGCAAAAAATAGCTGAATTGAAAAGAGAGAAAAAAATATTATTATTAAAATTAGAAAAAACTGGTGAAACTTTATAAAAAATTGCATAAATGGGGCCCACTCTGTACAAAATGTTTACGAATGAATTCTGAATTTTTCAATCTTGATGTGTTAGTTCGCTGTTTATTTTTGAAAGGATCTTTAGGATAAGAGACATATTTCAATTTTTTTTTTACAAAAAAAATGGAGCACTATATTTTAGGTATTACATGAAATTACTTTAAGGAAAGAGTTGTGTTGTTGTTGTTGTCGTATACGACAAAGTGCAAAGGTGTATATAACAAAAAAAATATAGAGAAATGAGTCAAATATTGCCAAAGGCTTGAACTACTGCCGTGGCAACATCCATGGCACGATCCGAGTATAGGATGTTCATGCTGTAGTCATTGTCTATTTTAAAAAGGACACCAACAATGGAAGGACAGTTACAAAGATGTTTGGGATCCAGTTGCTTGCCTGGGCAGTGCCTGCATTCCACATATGATCTGGATCCATCAGGCAGAATCTTCATGCCCTTAAAATGTTTTGTCCTTACTCTGGTTATTGTTGTTGTAATATTTCTCGGCTATAATTTAATTCTAGCAGCGATAATTTTTTTCGTGGGTTTGAGCATAGCTTTTGTTTTGCGACTGCCTTGGCATCAAAGACCGTAGTCAAAGAAGTTACAGGTTCAAGTGTTCTGGCTTCATTGGCAAGGAAATCGGCTATCTCGTTCCCTTCAATGTCAACATGGGCTGGGATTCACTGGAGGGTGCATGATTTGCCCAATGCACCAATGGAAAGTAAAAGAGAATTGATTTCTTGGGTGAGTCCCATTTTTCCTTTCTTGATGGCCTCAAGAGCAGATCTACAATCGGAGAGAACAATGATGCCGTCGGAATTAGCGATATCTGTCCATGTAAGGTAAATATCTAGGGCTGTCCTAATTGCTATGAAGTCACACGTGAAGTTGGAAGCAATTTGCTCTACGGAGACCTTGTGCTTTGAAGTTGTATTATCTGGGTATTTAAGAAAGACACCAGATCCACCCCTATTGCACTCTGAGTCTGAAGAACCGTCAGTGTAGGCAGTTACTAAACGAGGTCTCATAAGACTGATAATTGTGTCCATGCCTTTCCTTTTACTTGTGTCCTTAGATTCCTTTTTCGTTCAAGGCTCAAGAAGGTCTAAAAATATTTTGGCAGAGGGAGGTGGTTTGACTGGAAAACAAGGTTCTTGAATGATGTCAAGACTTGTGTGAAGGAAAGAGTTATTATATTCATATGGGACTGTAAATTTTGCAATAATGTTGTGATTGATAAATGTGAAGGTTAAAATACTTCTGCAATTATATAGAACATACAGAAAAAATATTAATTAATTATTTTGAAAAACTTTTTAGCAATCGTTGCTTGAACATTTTCTAGAAAAAAAAATATTTCGAGTAAAACACATTTTAAAGTTTGAAATACTTGTTTCTGTATATTAATATTTAAAAACAGGTTTAAAATTCACCATATATTTAAGCAATGCCTTTATTTTTCTCAGACAGTTTCTTTCTTTTTTTTTTTTTTTTTTGAAGGTGATAAGGTACGCTAAAAATTATCAAACTATCGAGATTTTTTATTGGTTTATTTAATACCTCGAATCTTTATAAACATGCCTGTTAAATTTCAAAGCTTTACCTGCATTTTTTTATCAAGTTATGGAGCAACATTTGATGCTGGACAGCAACTACCAAGCCCATATTTGAGATCATCTGCTAGAAAAAAAACCCTATAAAAATGAATCAATTATTTTTTTACCACGCGTAAATGAGACTGACGTTATATATACAGTAACAAATCATTTCAAGATAGAATTGTGCAATTAATGCAAAAATTCTAGTTTGTGAAGAAGGTAAATGGATTTGGTCAAGATATAAAAGTTGTGCGTGCTTTTTATGATATTATTATGAATGAAATTAAAACTTCAAAACGGGTTCTCCCAAAGCACAAATACTAAATCTCATTTTGATAACTCAGATAATTAAAAATCTAGTTCGCAAGAATAGAAAAGCTTTCCCATTTTAATATATTTGTTTTTGGTGAGATACATATATATCCCATGTGTGTGAAATTCAACGCTTGTATTATTAAAATATTTTAAGATACTTATATATATATATATATATATATATATATATATATATATATATTTAAGCAAATGCACATATGCAGTTCTTAGATTTTGATATATTTTACTTATAAATTGTTATTTGATTTGCATTCATTCGTGTCCAATATTTAACATGAGAAAGCTTTTAAAATCATGGAAGTAAAAATTAAAGGCATAAACATCTTTTGTACACGTTGTGCATTAGTTCTGAGCATGGAATTAGTTCTGAAGTGTGTGTATTTTTTTTCTTCTTATAATTATTAAGGTAAAGTTTTATGAAATATTGATCTTTCATTCGTTTTCTTCTATATATTCAACATGGCAGCATACTCTTTAATTGTTCTATATTTGTGCAATTTTTTATACTCTAAGCAGTTTTAAATAAACTAATTAACATTTCATAAAAGTTTCAGACTATTCGATGAATATTATATCATGGAATGAAAACTTCAAACTCATATTTCTCCATGCTGAATTTTTGTACATTTACTATTGTTCAAAACCCCAAGGTTTTTTTGATAATTGAAGTATGGGTTTGAAATTTTTTATACATGCTATGAAATGTATGTTTTGTAAAACTGCGCATGGAATTAGCTCTAGCGTGTTTAGTACTTTTTCTAAAAAAATTTCAAAATCAAAATTAACCTTTTTTTGAGAATTTTTGGAAGTTTAACTATAAAAAAATTAATAAAAAAAATTAAAGAGCAGCAGCAGAAAAAAAACCATGCACAATTTTATGTAGTATATTATAAAGTACTTGGAAAAAAATTTTGAAAAAAAAGAGACATTTAAAAAAGCCTTAGAAATTTAAAAAATGTTTTAAAAAGTTCAAAAAATTTAAGTTTTGCAAACATTTTGCAACAAATTAAAATAATAGTACCAAATTAAAATAATGGTAGGCGATGGTACTGTATCGCCTTAATCAATCACATCTGAAACTACAAAAGTAAATATAAAGTGAGCAACCTATTCTCAATGAATAACTCTAAGTAAACACGACTAAGTGAACTAGTGATCCTATTACTAAATCTAATTCAATCTATCTTAGATCCTTAATCTAAAAATTTAATATCTGAACAAATACTTCCTTAACTTGTGCTTTTGTTCGTGAAACACTCAATGAAATATTCTAATATTCTCACCTATATATCATCGCAACAGCTCTTTGGCTCCTTCTATATTACATCTACAAAACCTATATATATATATATATATATATATATAGTCAAACTAATTTAAGTATCAGGGTTTCTTCTTGAGAGGTTTTGAATTAACGTAAATGCTGGCCCCAAAGTTTTCCCAAGAGGATTAGTTAATAAGTACGCGTCAATAAAACCTGTTTTTGTGCAGTTGATAGGGATCTTTTAAAAAGAAAAAAACCTCCCAAAAAATATTCGAAAATTTCATAAATACTTACATATAACAATCAACTTTCTTGGCATACTATAGCAGATTTTTTATGTGGTGGAGAGGGACAACACAAAAAAAGTCGCATTTAGAAAATGCACTCAACTTTTTTTTTGCACTGTCTTTTTTCACATGATTTTGAAATAATACGGTACGCAAATTTAAAGAATTATTTTTTTATACAATTTTTCTGATCTAGTACGAATCCCCCCAAAAAAAATTTGAGGATTCATGTTCTTTGGAGGGAAGCGATTTGTTCGAATTTAATATAGTTTATAAGATAATAAAGGAGTCGATAATTACAAGATCGAAGGTGAAGTTTAGCTATTAACAACTCATTTGATTCTCAAGAGCATGAAGTTTACCACAAGTAGGAAGCAATATTTATGTATTCAGGATCCTGACATATAGCGTGCATTGAAATTTTAATGTATTGTACTTTTTTGCTCGGTTTTTTGCAAAAATATTCGGAGATATTTCATCTTACACGATTTTTTAAAATTGTGGAACATATCCCCAAATTTACCATAGGTCACATGTATATTTTTACGTGATTTTTTTTTTGGCACGGTTGTAATGGGTGAGCCGTGAGCCTCCTACTTATCTTCTTAGGGAAAGCTAATTCTTTATATATAAAAAAGCAATTTTAAGTAATATTGTTCTATTGAAAACTTTCCCCCGAAGAAGAAGACACGGTTTATGTAAATGATGGGTGACATTTAAGCATTAACTTTTAGGTACGAGAAATTAGTGGTTAGAAGTTAGAAGTTAGCGATTAGCGGAAAGTAACTGCGAGCTAGTCAAGAGTTGCTCCATGACTAATTGTCGAATAATTAATGATTGTTAATTGACGATTTAGTCAATAAGTTGGATTAGATTAATATCGACTAGAAGTCGAATAGCTGTGAATGGAATTACGGTTATTCAGAACGTATATTACGAAAACGTTCTAAAAGTAAGTCTACAGTTGTTAGTACTTATGCTAAGTGGATGAATGACGGGGAAACCAGCAGTAGACGACATGGTGTTGGACATCCACACACTATCAAATAAAAAGGTCGTCGGAGGCTGATTTGCATGGTGAAGCAAAACCGGAGCCAGACAGTGGCTCAACTGACAGCCCAATACAATGCAGGGCTAAGTAGAATAGTATCGGATCACACTGTTCAGCGGACACTGTTGGATATGGGTCTACGCAGCAAACGTCCCACTTGTGTGCCTTTTCTGACCAAGCGCCATTGCCAGCTATGCCTACAATGGGCCCGGAAACATCGCGACTGGTCCATGAATCAGTGGGAGAGAGTTACCTGGTCAGATAATTCACTGTTTGTCATTCATAACGCCGATAGCCGTGTCAGGATACGCCGTCTTCCAGGAGAACAGTTCCTCCCTCAATGTACAGTAGGTCATACACAGGCCGGTGGGGGCAGTATTATGCTTTGGGGGACGTTCTCTTGGACGTCTTTGGGACCCGTGGTTGTGGTAGAGCAGACCATAAATGCTACAGTATTGATTACGTTATGAGTAACATATATTTATGTTACATAATTGACCTATATACATATACATATTAGTTTATCGAATCAATATGAAAAATATGAATAGACTAAAGAAAATACATGCATGGTTTCAGTATTAGGAGATACGTTTATTTACCCTGTTTTCCTACTATAGAATCAAAGACAACCGTACTTAAGGTGTAAACTCCAGTCATTCGGCATGGTCGCGGTAGCCAAGTGGTCAAAGCATCGGATCATGGCTAGCGTGTCATGAGTTCGAGTCCAGTACCACTAATGACCCGCCGGGTAGGGGAGCAATGCACTAGTAATGAAGAATCTAAAAAGGTTTTGTCTAACAAAAAAGATTTGCTTTGTAAGGTAGATTTAGTTTCAATCAGTAAATCACAGGATCGTAACTTTTTAATAGATTTTGGTTCTCCACCTATTCCTGTTACTGTTTTCTGAATGGCAAAAGATTTTCGTGACATTTCGTTGTTAGGTAGTGATAGAATTAAAAATTGAGAGTGTGTAGCAATATCGTTAATGTTAAGATTGGGTAAAACAAGGCCTTTACGCGGGCACAGCATATTCGGATACATAAGCGCAAGAGAAACTTCCTCCTGGCATGCCTCCGTGACCACGGTAGCCTAATGGCCAAGGACTCGTGGATGGTCGGCGTGTCACGAGTTTGAGCTCAGTACCACTGAAAAGCGCTGTGAAACTCTCTCTCGTTGGTGTGGTGTTGTAGTTAGGAGAGGGAGAGCTCAGGTGTCGTCCTCGTCACTTGACCATGGTTCAAAATTACGAGGTTCGTCGTCAAAAGCCCTCGTGTATCTGAACAGTGCAACGTTAATTTTCACTCACTCATCCTGGCGTGCCTCCACTCACCACTGATTCCAACAAGGGAGACTGTGTGCCGTCATCTGGCAAAAACCTGGAACGGTGCTTACCCAAAATATTGTACTACAGCTTTAAGACGAGGATCCAACGTGTCAACTTGACAGCCCTTTTCTGCAGCATTACCTCTACAGCAATGTCTCCCCAAGGGCACCAAAGAGACTTCTCCCCAGCCAGTTGACAGGAGTGGGATCACTCCTTTCTACAGCGAAACGTGGGCCAAAGGGAACGCAAAAGGTATCCGCATTACACAATTTTCCTCCTTACGACA
Source organism: Trichonephila clavata (assembly GCA_019973975.1). Taxonomy (NCBI): domain Eukaryota; kingdom Metazoa; phylum Arthropoda; class Arachnida; order Araneae; family Nephilidae; genus Trichonephila; species Trichonephila clavata. Next base: position 150,288 of record BMAO01036025.1, on the reverse strand, counting down.
CACATACGGGTTGTCAAACCAATGGTGTTAGTCAAAACAAAAAATTACCACTTAACAAAATGTAAGCCAAATTAGCATATAAAAACCTACACACAACAATGTAGCACTTTAAAAACGAAAAGAAACGTATGTCATTAACAATAAATAAGAAATTAACAATTCAAACAAAGAAGTCTGAAAATTTAGAAGCAAACAATTACAAACATATTAATGAAACATTGCATACAATTACGAAACAATAGATTGAATTACATGAACTGTTTTCTAGACGTGAAAAGAGGAAATTGAATGACAAAGAAGAGGATTGAAAATAGAGAAAGATCACTAGGGTACCCCGGGGTCATGACACACGTGTTTATAAAAGACAATAAACTCCTTGGGAAAATTAAAAGATCGCTAGAGCACCTCGGGATTGTGTGACACCCTTACTCGCCTAAAAAAGGAGAACCCCTTAGGGTGGTAACGAGTTTTTACAGTTTATTTTCTGGCAAACATCACATCTTGAAACATATCCATACATAATTTTCCCCATTTAGGGAAAATAGCACGAGTCTCTCCACCCCGCGAGTAATTTTTCTTTTACCTTAATGTCCCGAAATAGGATTGTCGTGGAGCTTACGAAGAATACCTAGCTTTAGAGATTTCGGCTCGAAGTTACTTAAGTGAAGGCAAATATTTTGCGTAAAAAATTATTCCGTCAATAATTTTAAAGTCTTGAGACCGATTCCCACAAACCACAGAATCTACTGAACTATCCTTTGAGAGAAATCCTCCAAATACTTATAAATGTAACCCAACTTAGTATCCTTAATCAGTTGTTCCCTAGAGGACAACCCCAAGGACCTGATAGCTGCACAAAAGATCTGCGGTTCCGCTTTATTCTCAACCGGATTTCTCGACAACGGATCTGCCCTACATTCTGATCCACATGCCTATGTTCCCGCACAATACTGTATTCCACCAACTTAAGTACCCAACGTATCATCCTACTTGAGAAGCTTTTCCCATTCCTTTACTTAGTTAACGCTGTATGGTCCGTAATCACTTTAACCGGTAACTGTCCAAAATACATACGAACTTTTTGCAACACCCAGATGACTACCAAGCACTCTATTCCAATTATAGAATAATTCCGTTTCGCCTTATTCGTTGTCCTAAATGCATATGCAATGGGTCTATCTTGTTGCATCAACATCGCACCAACACCCACTGCACTCGCATCCGTATACAACTCCAATGGACTCCGGTAACTTCATCACCTGGGCTTCTTTGACTGCTTTCTTTATATCCTCGAATCCTTTCTGTGCCTCCTTCACTCAAGTTTTACTCTCTTTCTTGTCAATTGATACACAAATCTCAGCATAACTTTTAATACATTTCTGATACCACCCCGTCATACCTAGAAATTTAGCTACTTCGTGTGTTCTTCTGGGGCGTCATCTCTAATATACTTTGAACTTTGCTGTCATCTGTGAATAACCTTTCATGACTAATAATGAGAGCAAATATTTTAGTTTCTCACTCGTGAACCGACATTTGTCTTGATTGAACGTCAAACCAGCTTCCTGAAATAATCAAAAAACTTCCCCTAAGTGCTGTACATTTTGTTTAAATGATTGCAACGCTATGATGATGTCATCCATATCCTTTTAAGACCCAGCCCGCACGATCACGTGGGTTAGATATTCTTATACGATTTTGTTTTGGGAATCGTCATATGTAAGAAAAGCTCGAATTCAACGATTGAGCATGTTTACAGTAAGTGTAAAGTATCACTTTTTATCAACAGACGGTGCGGTTGTAGTCCATATTTTACTTTCAGCTGGCAAATCTAGCTTTGTTTACAAATACAATGAAAACATTTCTTCTTTTTATCTGTCGTAAGAAGGTAATTATCAATATATTTATAATTGCTTGGAATCAAATTTTTGTTTTAAAGTTTAAACAATTGTAAAGTAGTAAAAGTACTAATTTTACTCTATTAATGTTGCTTGTAGAACTCAGGATTTCGTTACCCGCATGATCGTGCGACTTGGGCATTACTTGAGTCATTGCAGCTGAAAAGGTAAGTGCTTGACATTTGAATTTTTTGTTTCAATAATTTTGATGGAGTCCTAATTAAAAAGGAAATTATTATTATTTTTTTTATTGAGAACATTTAGAAATCCCCGTGCACCACAAAGTATCACACGGGGTTTTACAGAAGCAGGCATGAAGTAAACATTACGAAAGAATTGTCATGAAGATTTACAGTGCAAACATCCATGCCTTTTCCGGGATTCACACCCAGGCCCTACGGCCCCGCAGTCAGCGTCACTAACCACTGCAAAAGGGCGACAAAAGAAATATTACTACACTGCTGGCCACCGTAAATGCAAAACCCTGAATAAAGTACACAAATAACATGAAATTTACAACATGCATTAGCGGAGGTGAGATATGCAAATGATTAGAATTTCAGCGCAGACACACATCACGCACGCCTGTGGCGCCACCTCAAAGCGCTATTTAAGGCTTGGAGATTTAGACGATTTCAAGTTCAGCAACTGTGTTTTTCTTGTGGTTTTTTCAGAAAACGATCACTTATGTTTCGTAAAAAACAGCGATCAGCTTTTGATCAAGTATCCGAGTTCAACAGAGGAAGGATAGTGGCCTACCGAGATTGTGGGTAATCTTTCAGGGTAATCGGTGGTCGTATTGGACGAAACCAAACAACTGTAAAGCGGATATGTGACCATTGGATGCAGGAGGGTACGATGGACCTACGTGGTTGATCACATCCACCTCAGTGCACTACTTCACGTGAGGACAGGCAGATTGTGCGCATGGTAGTGATGGATCGCTCAGTCCCATCACGAACCATAGCACAGCACATTGAGTCTGTAACGCATCATTCAGTGTCTGCGCGTGCCATTCAACGCCATTTACAGAACAGTGGTCTGTCCACAAGACGTACATTGCTTGGTCTACCTTTGACGCAGAACCACAGACGTCTCCGCCGCCAATGATGCGATGAAAGAAGGATGTGAGCGGCAGAATGGAATGAAGTTGTCTTTACTGACGAGTCACGCATCTGTCTGCAACACCACGATGGTCGGATTCAAGTCTGGAGACACCGTGGAGAGAGGATGCTGAACAGCTGCGTTATGCACCGCCACACTGGTCCTGCACCGGGTATTATGGTATGGGTCGGTATTGGATATCACTCCCGCACTCCTCTAGTACGCATTCCGGTACTTTAAACAGCCAGCGCAACATATCCGAGGTGTTGGAGCCAGTTGTCCTTCCTTACCTTCAGGGCTTGGCCGCAGCCATATTTCAACAGGATAATGCGTGACCACATTGTCCAAAGGTTCTTCGTCAATCACCAGATTGAATTGCATCCCTGGGCGACTCGCTCTCCGGATCTTTCACCGATAGAAAGCATGTGGTCCATGGTTGCTCAGCGATTGACCCAGATTAAACCCCCAGCTGCCACACCAGATCAACTTTGGCAACGTGTGGAAGCTTGTGGTGACCTAAGGCTACCCCTTACACTAATACCTTCCTGACTATCTGAAAATCCGGCTGGATGTGTAGGCGAACTTAAATGATCAAAAGACATAATTGCAATTCAAACAGATTTATTGATGCTTATCAGTAAATAAGTTTAGACACAACACAATTCATTTTAAGATAAATAATTGAGAGTGGAGTAATGAAGCGGGGAATCTATACTAGCGGAATATACAGAATTTTTTTCAACTGAATCTAGGGAAGCTTAAACGCGCACAATCACAACTACACCACACGCGAATAATCTTAATTTCTTAATCTAAGTCACTGACCTTATATTTTATCGCGACGGTTCCTTCGTGTCGTCTTCAGACCCTTTTAATGGCTGGAAGAATTGGTGAAGACTCCACGTTTAGTAATAATGAATTTCACTATTTTCAATCTGCTTCTCTTCACGTACATCCACACGTATCAGGCTATGTAGACTTGTCAACAACTTCATGTCGACTTCTCGATCTTTAATTCACTTGACTTCTCACTTCCTATCACTTAACTTCTTAACTAGCGAAAACCGAACTAATATTATATATCCTATTTACATAAATCTCGCCTAGCTCTCGTTGAAGATTGGTTGAAATAAATAAATTGCTTTAAGAAAAATAGAAGATGTTAGTAAAAGACCTTATCGTTCCGTCACAAGCTACTTGGTCTGCTGTACCCAAAGTCTCTTTGAATCAATGCCGAGGCGTGTGGCAGTGGTGATCTCCAACAATGGCGGCTACTCTGGCTATTGATTCTGGCAGGAACCACACTTCACAGAAATCTATAAATTTAATCATTTGATATTTGGTCAACATGTTATCTACAAAATAAATTTTTTTGTGCTATCTCTTGACTTTCTTGGTGTTGCATTTAGGGTGGTCAGCAGTGTATATAATTAATAGCATATTTTCTTCGGAGGTTGCCACCGACGACTCCTTTTTTTCTTTCTCTCGCTTCTTTTTGCAATTAATTTTTTCTTTCATATATTTGTTGATATGTATGGCATTTTCATCCCGTACTCAGATATCGCCATGAGGGACGTCTTAAGGCAAGGCCCAACTGGGCCCTGGCCCAGGGAATCCCCCTTGGTGGGAGTTTTGTTTCGTTCTCTGTTGTTGTTGTTGCCAATCCTCCAAAGTCTGATGAAGTCAGACAAAATCAATTAAATCGTTGACTCTGAAAAAGTCCAGCACAGGAAAGGAATCTGTATAAATATCTTTGCTTGTGAGATCCATACAAAGCGTTATGTACTCTGGGGAAGCCTGGCGATCTTGACACCTTGCTCAGATGGAGAAGATCTTCTTGTTCGCTGAGAATGAAAGGCACTTGATGTGACCACTAGCAAGACGACAAAGTGAAGTTAGGGAGCATCTATCACGCTTGAGGGCTAGGGCCAATCCGGGTATATTACCCGCATACGAATGATTAGTGGGAGGCGCTCTCCACTCTACCAAATTTTGAGGTTTTTTTAAAGAGTGTAATTCCAGATAAGTAAGGGTGGATGTAGAGGGAGTTGGAAGATTACAGCCCTTCTTTGCTAGTTTGTCCGCCATTTCATTGCCATAAAGTTTGGCGTGAGATGGGATCCACTGAAAATGAATATCATGGTGTAGCGATATATGGTTCAGTTTGTGTAAGATGGTTTTGTCGCCAACAATAAACCATTTGTAAAGGTGTTGAAGTGAACTACGGCTATCGGAGAGAATCCAAAGATCACCGCAATTCTTCTTAGATAGAATGGCCTCAAGTCTGCGTCAATGACTATTAGTTCACTTCTGAAAACTGAGCAAAAATCTGGATTGTGATATTTCAGGGACAATTTTTCCTGAGGCGTTTCGATATAGATATCACTACCAGCCTGGTTAGATATTCTACTACCATCAGTATAAATTTTGATTGCATCATTGAGGATGCTGTTAATCTTTTGGAGACGGCGGGTTTTGTAAGGAAAAGGCCCTACAAGACGGCACTTTCAGCGATGTTTACTTCCCCCTTTTCTGTCACTGATTGAGAGTATTAAATATCGGAGGACAAAAGAAGCCATATAGTTGTTGGTCTCCCGCTGACCAAGGGAAAGTTCGCGGCTTGGAAAGTCCCTAAATGCAAAGAGTCTCCCTTTCTTAGGGAAACATGTTTTTCTGGAGAATCCAGTGTTGTAATTACGTATGATTTCAATTCAAGAAAATTCAAACAATTTATTTATTTTATTTTTAAAAAAAAGAAATTATTTCCTAACAATTTAAGCTGTTTTACACCTAGATTTCCACTTTATTATTATTAAAAGCATTGAGAGAAATAGCACAAAATAATGATGATAATCTAAATCATTGCATAAAAAAATTAAACGCTTATTTCATTGTAAACAAAGGTACAATAAACTAAACCAAATTTAATCGATTTTGCTCATGTAAAATTTATTTATATTTTGATTTTCCGTAAATTCATTAAAATAGATATAAAGTTTTTTAAGTTTAATTTTAGTTCTTTTAAACGCAGGAATTTGGTACACACCTGGGGTTAAAACTTAAAATAATCAAATTAGAAATAAGAAGTAAATAATATGATTCATCACATAAATTACACATAATTATAATCAATAATACAAAATAAAATAAAAAGCAAAATTGTTGAACCTGTCTCTTTATGTTATAATGTAAAATTCAGACTTTCTCAAATCGATAATGAAGTAAGTTTAAAAACTCTTATATCCACAGTATCTGTATGATAATAAACATATCGTCATTAATCAACAATGCTTTTTTGGAAACTTCCTTTTTACTCAATTTACAATTGTTTTTCTCTCTTATAATATGTCAGTAAAATCTTAAGATTTTTCTTACATATCTTTTATAAAGGAATGATATAGATTTGATGCATAATTGTCATTTTTATTGTTCCATAATCCATTATATTATGATACAATAGAATTCATATTACTCAAAAAACCCTAAGACTAGATCTAAATTTTATTTTATACATATCAAGCCTTTTTTAAATACTAAAATTTTATTTTATTTTGATCTAATTCTTCCTATATATGGTGAAAGTTATGATACAACATTTATTGTGGCAAATAAATTAAATGAATAGCAGGTAGGTGTTTCGCGTTAAGCTATAAAATGTGAACATCCTAAGGCTATAAATGTTGCCACTTGTTAAATAGTGCCACATTATATAGTCTCCTCGTGTTTTTATTAAAAAATTATCCCGATTAGGGGTTTCCATCGTGTAGTAGAGTTGCTATGCATTTTATGAAAATCCTTACGTTGCCGTGATGTGGAAATTAGAAGTGGGGGCTCTAGATCGGCTATTGTTCTCGCTACTTGATAGTCATTTAAATTACGAGGTCCGTCTCATTACTTTGTCCATTACGTTACTTGTAAAGGAAATATTAATAATTAATCAGTATATACCTACATGTTTCTAAGAATAAATTAAAATTTTTTCCAACAGTAACAAATGTTTTCATTATTAAAAAAAGGAAAACGCTTTGAATTTTTAGAATACTTGATAGTAAAACGCAAACAATAAGCTGATATCAAAGACAAAATATTATGACTACAAATATTTTTAAGTTGCTGAGGAGCTTCATGTATCTCGGTAAACTTGTTTATATAAAAGGAATATATTATACTTATTTGTACTTAATTGTATTTATTTGTACAAAATTTTTTCACCTTCCGTACAAAAAAGTTATATTCTTAGCCTTTGTGTATAACCCTTACTTTTTATTTAAAATTTCAATAGCATTGCATATTATTACTTAAATTCTAAGATTATTGCTCTGAGATTTTTTGTGCGATAGTGAACTTATTTTTGTGTGTGATTTTGTACATAAGATAAAGAGTCCTACGTAACCAACTCTTTCGATCAACATTCAAAATAATTACACACACAAAAACCTTTCCTTCTCAACGCACTCTCCACAGTCGGGTTACAGATAACTGACAACAATTTACTTTCTTTGATCTTCTTCCAAAACGAAGGAAGACTTCAGCATCAAACATCGCTATTTCACCCCCTCCCTTCTCGTTTGGACAGTCCCCTAAGAGACTGTGTGTGTGGGAAAGGGGTCATTTTCATTTTATCTCTCAAAATGTAATACAATATCAGTTCTCCGAACAGTTATTTTCATTCTCCTGCTAAGTTTGCAAAGTGGAAGAGGGCCTTCTTTTAAATTGGTCAGCATAGTTTCTATTTATCCTATGTCCGACAATTTAATAGAAAAGGAAAGAAAGAAGCATTCTTTGTCAATATAAAAGCACTTAAAACTTGCTTTTCATGCTCATTTACAAGAGCCCTGATTCTGTATTTAGAGTTTCAAACGTTCAGTAGCCGTTCAAAGGAATGTTCGGGGAGCGCATCCCAACATTCCTTTCTTTGTACTATCCTACATAAAAAGTAACTCACGAATAAATAAGCGTGTGCGCAGGGGAAAAAACATAACGAACACATTTTTTTTATTTCAATATAGCTATTTTGTTAGACTACATTCTAAAAATATTTACTTTCAGATCGATTTTAGAGCATTTTGCAAAATTTTTCGTAATTATTATTACAAAAGAAATTTGCTATTGTTTCTTAAAGAAGTTTTTTCTTTTTAAAGTTTTGAAAAATCAGGAAATCTAACACTATTGAACTTCCAAAGTATAATATGTAACACAAGCAAAAATGGCATTCTTGCTTCTAAGGTTTTTGTATAAATCAGGGTATTTTTCTTATGCTGAAGAACTTGTAATATTCGTCGCCTACAAAATTGAAAGAAAATTTATTGGAATTAATAGTTTTTGCTTGAAATACTCAACTTTTATACATCAATTGTCATAATAAAAAATGTCGAAGTTGGTCTCTGCATTTTATAAATAAATTCGAAGGGACTTAAATGGATAGTTTTAAAAATGTATCACAAATATTTCTGTGAGTTTTTGTTGCAAATATCTTCATTTTGTTGTTTATACACGATTAAAAAAGAGTTTTTTTTTTATGTTTCGATATAAATTTTTTTTTAAAATTGTTTTTAGTCAAACTGATCGGACGAGAACTGGTGTTTTCAGCATGGTATGACCGTTGGCTAAAAATTGTTTTTTTTATTAAGTATATAATGTAAGATAACAGTAAAAATGCGTTTCTGTACAGCGATACATTGTGTAATTATGCACAAATTTTCATCAAAAAATGAATGCAAAAATTGCTTTAAATTCTCTACAAATATATTTTTAAGTAGTTTTGCAGGTATGAAAATTAATAAAATTGTAGAACTGAAGTATTTTTAAATCTGACAGATTCATAGCTATTAGTGTATTAGTTAAAAAATATACATTATGAAAATATGTAATTATATTCTTTAGTATGAAAAAAATAAAGTAAAAATCATTTAAAAAAATCACCAGTTAAAGTTATAGAGCTTTTTTGAATAAACTTTGAAAATAACGTTTTTATGTAACGTATATTTCTTAATAATACTAATGTATATAATTATTTGCATAATAAAGTAAAGGGGAAGACATATTAGAAATTAAAAATTTATTTCCATATAATTAAATATTGTTTAAGTTCAACATGTTAAAATACGAAATATTATACAATTAATAACAAAATAAATTTTATTCTAGGTTAGAAATTTTTATACAATAAAAATTGAGGTTACAGAATTATTTATTTATTACAAAAAGGTAATATAGGTATGTATTATAAGCAAAATTATTTTAAAAAGATAAAATGGTGTAATAGTAAAATGATTTTACAGATTTTTGTATAGTTTTATGCGTACGAATGAAAACAAATAAAAATAATAAAAATTATCTAGCTGAAGCAAAAGGAACAGATTTAGGAAATATATAATGTACTATAACGATTTTAATTAATGTGGGACTATAATGATTTAATAATTTTTTATTACGAAATATTCAAATTTATAGAAGAAAATTGTTATTCATTTCATTAGTTTTCTTAACACAAAATATATATAAGGAAATATACAAAATGTACAAATTCTTTTCAAAAATTCAATGACACATTTCAGATGCACTAAAACAAAACAAGAATTAAAATACTGTTCTTGGATATGATACAAATTTTTAAAAAATACATAAACTGGAATCGTCTTCTAAATCAGCTAAAACTTTCTGAATCTCTTCAATGGTAAGTCCACTTTTACATTTAGGCATTTTTAAAAAAAAGAAATCAAATTAATTTAAAATGAAATTAATTTTAAATGAAATGATTAAGTAATCGAGATGACAAAATCGCTTACAAAAATAACTATGCGCTCACTGCTAGTAAGAACTTGAGCGTAAGGGAAAAAAGAGGGATATCTAGATAAGGGTGAAAGAGGGTACTCTATTCCCCTCCCTTCTGAATACAAAAGAAACCAGTCAAGCTATTGATGGTTCAGGACTGTAATAGGACCCATGCTGATTTGAAGGCTGTTTAGAGGGGAAAGCAGTGTGTGACCGATAGATCGGCCAGCAAGCAAGTAAGTGGCAAGTGGCGTGGAAATTACGGAGTTCCGATCGGTCCCGTAGACAGAAATTCCAACTCTAAAACGATGAAAGCGCCCTCTTCTGGGAGGGGGGAATAGGCGTTCCTAAAAGAAAGGCCAAGTACTCATGAGTACTGGTCTTAATGATCGGAGGTAAATAGTTCCTTCATAAAAGATAAATTATATGCCTTTTTTTCTTAATTTTCAATATTTTCTTGACTTTGAAATAAACATTTTTTTCAAGCTATTATTTTTCCAAATTTGCATTTACTTGATCCCATTTTCTGATGATTATGTTCTGACAGCTGTCATGATGAAAGAAAATGACGTCACAGAATCATACAAGCCTCTTCTACAACAGTTGAGAGAGGGATTCTAAGTGCAAAGGGAACTCGAGACAGGACCCCCCCCCTCTCTTTCGCCTTCTATTTTTGTTCTTGGAGGGTCCAGTTTACAACCAACTGAAGACTATTTATATGACAACTGACCCCTCTTTTACTGCCCACCCCATGGCAGTTTTCAATTACATGAAAACTGTGCCCGACATTCTAGTTGTACAAAGAAACTGCTTTTTTCCCGCTGTTTAGTTTCTGTTTTGAGGAACATCAGTTTTTCATTTGAATTTTATAAAAATATAAGTTTTAGTTATAAGGCAAAAACCTTTATATATATATATATATATATTTCTATACATTCAAAATAATTTTCCGTGATATTCTTCAATACTAAATTGCATCAAAATCCTTTTTTAAACAGTTTAATGACAAGAGAAATTTATAAAATTAATGGAATGAATAGTGTAATGTGATTTAAATTATTCTCTTTCCTGAAATATTTCAGGTCAGTTCTTTATTTCCGATTCAGTTCAATAATTTTTTTTAAAAACGGTTTAAGACATGTAACAAAAAAAAATCTTATATAAATTTAATAAAGTACAGTGGCGTAACTACCAATGGGCTAGGTAGTGCCGTGCACAGGGGCCCTTGAGCTCAGGGGACCCTCACGCCTTGTCCACCAAGCAAGTCTAGCTTGCTATAATTTCTCCCATAATTGAGGTATAAATATAAAAGATTGTTACATAGCTGTAATCATGGCAACTCCGTTGAAAGTAATTTCAAACTTGTAAGGAATTCCCCTAAATTCTTTCATTTGTTTGTGTATAGTGTTGCGAATTTTACTTATTAAAAAGTTTATATTATTTTTCAATTTTTTCATTTTTCTAATCTTTACTTGAAAATAAACATCAAGTTCCATGAAATGGCTTACCATACATCTAAAAAAACTACACAGGAAGCTATTTCTTCTTGATCATTTTATTTTTTATAACAATATGATTCATAATAAGCTATTTTCAATGTTTCACAATCTGGTATCTGCAACAGACTGATGTAATTTTGACCCCCCTCCTCTGTTTTTTCGTGTGTTTTATTTTAAATAATTATAATAATTTTGTAATATATTTTCTTCTTTGTGCATATTCCTTTTATCATTTCCTGTCTATCACATGTCAAATCGAACCTGGGCAATCACTAAATTCACAAGAAAACTCATATGCATACATGTAAGTAGTTTGTAGCTTTGCTTTCCTATGTTCTGCAGAGCTTGACACAGGGCTGATGTGAACCAGCTTTGTATATATATATATATATATATATATATAAAATACTCTAATATATTTTTAATTAATAAAACTCCACCAATATTCTCTCTTTTTTTTGTACCAAGACCTTTGGATACCTAGCTACGCCACTGATAAAGTATATTGAGTATTGGTTTTGGGACCCACACAATTTTTTGGAAGAACAGTTTTAGTGTTGGAATTTCTAATATAAATACAGTTACAAAAAAAAGGAACGAGTCTTACAGTAGTCACATATGATGTGTAACATGACATGTTATCCTGGTAAATACGCAATAGTAAGATAAATCCTGGAAAAAATTAATCGGGTATGATTGGAAATAATTTTCTATCAAATAATTTTATCTTTAATGAAAATTTTATTTAATTAACACAAAGAGTCATGTAATTTTTTAGCAAAAATAAATATTATTGTTCAATTTCGGGAAGACACACACACACAATAGACTTATGATGACTAAAATCTGACACATATACTTGAGATTTTAAAGTATTTAATAACCTTTGAAAAACAACGTCAATAACAGTACCACTGTTAGCTGTCAATATATTTCGGTTTGTGTTCATTTCGAGCTTGAGCTCATCATTCAAAAAAGCTATGAGCGGACAATCGTAAAGTTACCTGACTGACAAACAGATTTGGTAAAGCAGTAATTGGTTCGGCCGTTTGTTTCTGAGAGATTTGTGTTCGTTGCAAAAAAAAAAAATACCTGCTGCGTGGAGTTGAATTTTGTGCAATTCTTTTCGGCTGTACTCCTTCAGTTTTTAATTTTTTTTCCTCACGTTAATTTTGTCGAAAATCTCGCATACATTCTGCTTTGGATTTACTCATCTCGGTAAATCACAAAATCGTTTTAAAGTTATTGTATTCCAGATTTTAATTTCAATTAACTTTTTTCACTAATCATACTAAATATTTTTCTTATTTATCACACTAATGTTATATTTTTAATATCACAAACAGAAACCAGCAATATATTTTTTTAAAAAAATAAAAATAATTTAAATCAGCTTTTAAAACCTTGGAGGATTATATACCATAATGACTAAAGACGTGAGATTCCATATTTCAAAAAAGGTCATGAAGAATACAAAAAAACTGTTAACTCAAGTGTCATTCTGGCTATCCGATCTTGGCTTAGAAGAGGATGGCCAACTCAAATGACCTTGCGGGCCACTTCGGAAAAACATTATAATCCTGCGGGCTCCAAACAAAAATTATATATCCTTTATTATATTTAGACCCATCACAAACATTTATTGGAATGAAAATTTAAAACGGAATGAATTATTATTGATTTCATTATTTTTCATCTATACAAGCATAGATAATTTATAATAATAATGCAAAGATCAAATATGTCTAATTCTAGCAATAGGCAGCGAGATGGAGTTACAGGAATCGAGTGTGATGCTGCGCTGCAATACCGCACACTTCTAAGAATGTATTAAAATAAAAGAAAGGTAATAAAATAGAAACAGTTATGAAGTATATTTGTTACAAAACACTACATTAAAAACAAAAATATTGTACAAAATAATCATATTTTGTAATGAATCTCGAGGGCCGCAAAATTATTCAAGGCCGTGGGTTGGCCACCCTTAGCTTAGAATTACGAAGTCTGTCGCAAATAACATATATGGTTCTAGAGCAGTGGTCTTTAAACTTTTTCAACTCAAGGAACCCTTTGAACTTGAAAGTGTTTTTGTGGAACCCCTAGAACTAGAAAGTGTTTTCGTAGAACCCCTAGAACTAGAAAGTGTTTTCGTACAACCCCATTCCAATCAGAATTTCCCGGGATTTTTGGGGAAAATCTCTATAATTCCTCAGATGTCAAACATTCAAATTGTGGAGTGAGTGAGTGAATATTAACGTCACACTGTTCAGCTACACGAGAGCTTTTGGTAACGGACCTCGTAATTTTGAACCATGGTCAAGTGACGGGGATGACACCTGAGATAGCACCTCATCTCCTAACTACCACACCACACCACACCAAAGGAAGGACGTTTGAGCTCTCGACAGATTTAACGTGCAACGCACCCCTACACGGTGGGTCTTTAGTGGTGCTGGGCTGGAACTTTAAAATTGTGGAACTATTTGCCTGCATTTGTACTTGCAGTGCATTCTTCATAGCGCATTAACTAAGAATTCATTTTGAAAAAAAAAAGCAGTGATGAGTTATCTTGAATAATATATGAAACACATGTATAAATGAAAATGCAAAATGTAGATACTGCTTTCCAGACAGAAATTTAAAAAAAAAAATTTCTGCAATGTTATTTCTAAGTTGAATTTTCAGTGAAGGAAATAAAAACGGAATAAAAAAACATCAGTAGCAATAGTAAATAAATTAATTGAAATTTATATGTTTTAAGAAAAACTATAAATGTTACTAAAAATATTCTTAAAATTATGGAAAACTTTCTGATTTATTTTAAATCAATGGTATTTCATCTTCGGAATATTTGAATCTTATTTAAAATGCGATGATCAATAAATCCATTTAGTATGTGGAAACTTTCACAATATTTGAAATGAACAGCGGAACAACAATTTAGAAAAAAATAAATACACACTTTTCTTTCCAATTCCTGAAATTCTGTCCTATATTCTTTTTTCGTTTAGCCGAAAGAAATAATCTTTTTTTGAAGCTGCGACGATGATCCATTTTATTTAATAACTGAAATAAACTGTGCAAAATAAGTTTTAAAACAGCTGATATTCAAATAACTTTAACTTGGAAAAAAACACAGGAATTTCAATTTTGGAGATATGTAAGAAAATAATGCGAAATCTGATTCACTTTATCCTGACGATTCAAATGCATTTAATAAATATTAATTGTTCATTTTAATTATTAATAAAATATAACTTATTTAGTATATATAAATAATTTTAAGAAAGGTGGAATAAAAAACAGAGGATAGATTTTGTACAAAACGTATTTGTAGTTATTTTCAAGCACATACTCAAACTTTCCTAAGAATGATGTAATTGTAAATAGTATCTTGAATGCCTATAGATTCTTAGAAAACAAGACTCATTTTGAGGGGGGGGGACATCTCTGTTACACAATCCACCGAAGAGTCATAAATTACCCCCTTTCACCAAGGGAACGCAGGGAAAATTTCATGTATCCTTCCGCAAGAAGGCGGAGTTACAAGTTTACTTTCCCCTCATTCCAAATATGCAATGCTGACTTATTTAATTACTCGCAAATATAAATTAGTTTAAAAATTTTAAAGTATATGCGTTTGAAAGAGCATAAAAAATAATGGATTTCCGCTGAAAAACTTTTTTTATCCGATAATTGAAAATATTTTTATGATCGTTTTAACGCACTAAATGTAAATTTTCAAACTTTTAATAAATATTTAAAAATATTTAGAAATTTTTTTAAAAAAATCGAAATCAAGAGAAACATTAATTTTTTTTTTATCTTTAGGATGCATTTTGTTTCATACAGTTAAAAGTAATACCTTAGATGTAAATTGAATTATAAGAAACTCCATAGGATTAACATTACACTCGGGTTTTCGTGGTGGCGTGTCACCGGGAGCCTTAAGGCTGCCTTCACACCAAACGATTCCGATTCATTCCCCATCAAACTTGTCTGGTCGACTAGGATTCGGCTTCGTAATTTCCCGCACAAATAAGCCAAGATTCGCTTCCCGCCTTCACACCAGCCGAAACCGGTTCATTCCGTCTTCATTCTCCTTCACGCGGGATTCGGCAGGTCAGGTTTTCGACCATGATGGAACAAGAATCGCACACCATGAATGTAAACATACGGGAGAAAATCACTGCAATCGTAATTTCATAGCATATGTGTGGAGGAAAATTGGAGAGGAACTAAGCAACCAGGTAAATTTATATTTTTTCATCTTTTTTAAAATTTACATTATTATTTATTTATTTTTTTAAAAAAAATCGATGTTCTGTTGTTACAAATGTGAATATTTATGTTTAAACTTAACCCAAGTATAACAAACTTCGTGAAAAAATGTATTGTTTTTGTAGATATGTCTAAAAATATACCCATTTTAACTACGAAAATAATTCCTCGTTTTTCTCAAAACAGTTCATTTTAGAAAAATGTGTTTTGTTGTCATTTGGGGTACAGTATATTTTAAAACTATCAAAACAAAATCACGAAAATTTGTACAAAATTACAGGTATTATTTTACATAATTAGATCAAATATTTTTTTATTTTGATGTTTTTTCAGCAGTAGATACATATTAATGTATGAAAAATTTCAAATTACAGACTTCAAAGCTAAAACAGTTTAAAATATTTCCAATTTAATTATTTTTTAAGCATTTAATTGTATTGTGAAACAGCTTATTTTATTCCTTGCATATTTTCATATCTTTTTTGCTGTAAACAAGTATTAAAATATGACCAAAAAAAATTACATTTATAAGATTTAAAGTCAAAAGAGCATTGTATGTTTTAATCTTAAGTATTATTTTATGTTTTTTTAATTTAAAATAAAAATGAATGCTCTGAAGCACCAAACCATTATTAAAATTCTATGTGAATCGATAAGTACATGCAGTCGACTTTTGCTAATTCGAAGTGTATGCTCAGCCCCTAGAAAAACTCTTGATATTTCGAACTAAAATAATACGTTTTGCTACACTCAACATTTCGAAGTAAAATTTGTGGCCGGCCAGAATACAACACGCGATAATTCGAAGAGATTGCGTGTTGTATTGATCGCTTTCTACGATTCAAAGACTCACTATCATCTAGAGCAGGGGTGGGCAGACTTTTCCAGGATACGGGCTACTTCTAATTTTTTCAAGGTGTTGCGGTCCACCCAGTGTTGGTGGCACACACAAGGTGGGGATGGTGTCCACGGGTCTGGATCCTCCCTCATAGCCCTTGATTTTTTCCCCGATTCACTATAATATAGTACGTAAAATGTAATTAAGTATTTATTATTAGTAATTTTTTAATTTAATGTTAATTATTTATTCAGTATTCATTTTTTTGCTGTTTTTTGTTCCCGACAAAAAGAAAAAAATAATAATAAAATATCTGGCTGCGTATTGGGGTATGATACGAGAATGGTAGACCTTCGACCCCATCCCCCCCTCCTGAAAAATTCTTCTGTGCGCCACTGCCCAATGTCGTAGGTGTGGTGAGGTAAGGAAAAGGTTATTATAACTTAATAATAAACACTGAATATATTTATTTACCTACAGACCTACAATAAAAAACAACACTTCTAAAAATCGCATTCAAAACAAAGCGCAAGATACAAACTTAATAATAATAGCCACAGATATAATTATATCAAATGATGTATTTATTTTGAAACAATTCAAAATACATTAAGAAATAAAAATTTTCATCTTCAGTTAGTTTGTGTTGTTATAGTCAGTAGAAAACTTAGTTTGCGTACTGTCAGCCAATCTTGAATTTTCTGCACATAATTACTAACTGCTAAAATCTTCTGGTGGTCACCTCAAAATGTCTCACCAGTCGATCGCGATCGACATAATGCCCACTCCGAATGTAGAGTCCTGTAGCAAACAGGCTGGTGCTTATATGTTTTGTGTTGGTCTCCCCTGCAACATGCCCCTTTGATGACCATCGGAGTTTACTTCGATAACTTGTCACTAAACAAACTACGCAACTTTTCCCTTGAAAATCATGTTGACGCAGACATTTTTAAAGCTTCATTTATTCTAGAAATATCTATTGACAAAGTTAGCTTGAATGCCATAAAACAAAAAAAACAGATTTTTTCGTCAAAAATATTAATTGAATAAAGTATGTTTTCTTTTAATAGTTGTTTTTAATACATACATAATGTTCAAAATATATATATATAAATTTAATACTGGACTTTTTTAACTTTTGAATATTTATATTGTATATGCACTTATTAAGAATACTTTAAACTTATTTTATACAAATGTACACACTTGTTGTTTTATTACATAGTTTCAATTTAAATGTTAGAAAAAAATTTCTCTTCGTATATTTTGGGAGTTTTCCCCTACCTCGTATTAATTCAAAGTTTTTCATTGGTTCCTTCAACTTCGAATTATTGACTGCATGTATACAAATAATTCTAAAAACTACATTATTTAACAAAATTCTATAATTTATTCACATTTTTTGGAATATTAAAAATTTGCTTATCAAAATAAAAAGGCAAATTTTTCAGTTACATTTCATTAAAACTAGAAAGGTATGAAAAAATTGAAAGCAATTGTATGATATATTATTATAAAACAAAAAGAAATAACACTTTGTTTGAATAAAAATTAGACAAAACACATTTTATGTAAGAATCCTTTATTAAAATTCACATTTGTGTGTGTGGTTTTTCCAAGTTAAAAACCCTTCGGGGGCCACAAAGAAATCTTTCAGTATGTTTCTTGCATGCATTGCCTCCATTTGTTCCTCTTCTCTAAAAGATAAATGGGAGGGACTGGCTAGTTCCACCCTGCCAAGGGAACAATTCTTGTTCTAAAATTGCATTCCTCTGCCTTTGCTGTTTTTTTTTTACAAAATTGTGCAATGCACAAATACATTTTAAAGTTGTATTTCTTTGGCGTGTATCTGTTTTTATGCAGGATTCCAAAATTTCAAATTTTTTGGCCAAAACCCCAAAGCCGCACTTGACTGACTTTTGAGCGCAAGAGAGCCTAAAATTGAAATTCCTCTTGCCAAAACCTAAATTTTTTCTGGGAAACGGTTGCATTAAGTTCTTTTGAAGGGGAAATGCTTCATCACCTATTACGCACATTTCTGTTCTGTGTGCAGAACCAGGCAATGAAAATTCCCCTCATGATAATATTCAGTTGCTATGCATTAAATGCTTTCCCCATTTCAAATTGGGTGAATATGGAATTATCATTTTCCTTCCCATAAGCACCCCCCTTATATCATGGTGAAGCACGTATTAGCATCAGCAACAGCAGGCAACACAATTGAATGGACATCTTTGTAATTATAAAAAAGAGATCCAGCATTGCATGGACGCTGGATGCGACAGTATTTCCCATCTATGCTGCCAATGCAGTTCGGCATGTTCCATTTGTCGTTTTAGTCCTGGGCTATTTTTGACCATTCATCTGTACTAGGAATTGCCATATAGCGTGGTTGTAGAGCATTCCATAATGCTTGGGTTGTTTCTCTGACTATTTCATGGATAGTCGACAGTCCCACACGATAATAAAAAGTTAAAGATGTGAAGGAATGGCCTGTGATGAGATATCTGTAAATAAAGGAAAAAGAAGTATGAATAACGAATAATAGTATATAATCAATCTATAAAGATTATTTTTATTCTGTTACATGTGTTAATAATCAAAGAAACTAAGAGTTAGTTAATTTTTTTTTACTAACATGACATGTTTTTGATTATACATTTTCTCTTTGCAGGAGAGCAACTGAAGGAAAAGTGGCATCAGTTGCGATCAAATTACATGAGGGAAAAGAGGAGCAAAAAACATAAACCCTCTGGATCAGGGGCAAAGCCGAAATCTACATGATCATATTATGAAATGATGTCATTTCTAGATCCAGGCTTGGAATCCAGGAGTACTTCTTGCAATGTTGCATTTGAGCTACAACAAGTCTTGTTTTATGCAGATCATGCGTGAGATGACGACGGAAAACATTATGTAGAAATTATTCCTGAAATTCTATGCAGTCTGGATGCTACTGATAGTATTGAAAACTCCCGAGAGAGAGAGAGAGAGAGAGGAGCTTTAAAAGAAAAAAAGTGAACTCCAGAAAAGGCCCCTGACATCGTCAGGGAGTATTTGGAGGAGAAAAAAATAAATCCTTCAAGGGTCGATGAAACCGACCCACAGATAGGATGTTCTTATTAAGTATGCTGCTGTATTTGAAAACATTAACACCTGCAGAAAATTTCGATTTCAAATTTAAAATGTTTGAGTTGCTCAAATAAAAAATTGACTTGAATAATTAGTGTTTTGATTTTTGTTTTATATTGTATTAGCGATTATAGCATAAAGTTTCTATTTATTATTTTATTTGGTTTGAAAAATTTGTTCTTCACTTAAAAATATTTTAATGGGCCATGGGTAGCCTAGTGGTTAGAGCATCGGACTCCAGACCGGAATGCCTGGGTTCGATGCCTGATGCCACCAAAAATCAGTGCTCGTTAAATCAGTGGGTCCCAATGGTGTCGCCATCTATCGTGTTGTGTGAGGGAAATCGTACTGTCACCTTCTTGGGGGCTCAAAGCTTAGGCTAACGACAGACGTATATCTAGCCCGTTGCCATGATAAATTTCGTGGGCCTCGATCTGACTACGTCAGATAGGTGGCATTAGTAACAACAAATATTTTAATGAAATGTGGGGGGAGGCGTAATTTTCTGAAGGATGTTCGAAAAAAAATTGTTTAATTTCATTAGAATTGTTTAATTTCGGAAGAGAAAAAAATTAAATATTTATGAGAATACAAAAATACAATAACACCAATACCATTGATAACTTTAAAAAAATTAATCTTTGGATTTCAAATTTTGTTATATAGAGGTTAAAACAAAACCAAAAAAGTAATTGGCAAATATGTAAGGAGTAAAATTTTTATTTATGCATTAAAAAAACCAGAGTAAAACTATTCTTTAAAAAAAGTACCCTTTTAAAACATTAGATATATTATTTTTAAGAGTAATTTTATTTTCATATAATTAAAATACATATTTATAATTTTTTTTTGCTTTTGTCAGACTATAATTACAATTGATACTAACAGGGAAAATATAAAACTCAAAGCCATGCTTATATTTCTTTTATATATTTCATTTTGAAAATAAATTAATAAGAATACAGTTATGAAATTAATAGCTTGATATCTTAGAACATTAAACTTCTACTGAAATAAACAAATGTATTTAGTCATAAGAAAAGGTAGTTAAAAAAAATATTATTAAGACTATAATTTTAAAAAAACCCCAGTTGTGTGCTACTATTAATGGGAAATGCCTTTTTAAAACACATTTTTTTAAAGCAATTGTATTTTCATATAATTACAATACATATTTTTAATTTGTTTCATTTGTCAAACTATAATTGCACTTGATACTAACAGAGGAAATATAAAAGCCATGCATATATTTTTTATATATTTCAGATTTTGGAAATAGATTAATAAGGACACAGTTGTGAAATTAATATATATATAGGAGCATTAAACTTATGATATAAACAAAAGTAATTAGTCATTAGAAAGGAAATTAAAAAAAGATTACTAAAAAAATTGTATTTACCTGAGACAAATTGAAAGTCTTTCTTCTACTGTTATAGACTCTATAATTTCTTGTCCCACCAGATCCAACAGAATGGAAAACAATTCCTCACTCATTCTGAAAAAACTGTAGAATTTCCTTTCATCTTTCCTAAGGTCTGGATGTAGATGATGAAAAATACCAAATTCTGGTCTTTTTCTATTGATCTCGTGGATCCATAACCTATTTTTCTTTTGCTTGCGCCGGTGCCTCCTGCGAAAAATTATAGTGTTTATCAAAACACACACACACACACACACACACACACCATCCATGTTTGACAGCAACTGATGGAAGAATGACCGGCCACGTGAAGGAAGAATGGTTGGCGGTGTGAAGGCGAATCTCTGTTCATTCAGAATCGCTGCGAATTGGAGTGATCACGACAGAATCGGAATCGTTTGGTGTGAAGGCAGCCTAAGGGTATGTTCCTTCTGGCTGCTAGATCGGCCAGCCTTCCTCAAAAGGTTAATGATCTTCAGTGCCAAATGTCTGAGATGGCTAGAGAGAAAATGTTTTTAATGACGGGCAAACTTAAGTTGAAGTGGAAATACACCCTGGAGAGTCCCTCCGAAGGATTCAAGCTATATTGTAGAGAAACGGGCTCTACTTCACCAGAAAGAAAGTTCTCGGACTCAACTTGGCTAAATGGGCTGTTTTTCTTTAGTCTTTGTCCGTTTTCTCAGTTATTCAGGTGCTTAGACGTTTGGTTTTGTTGGCCGAAGCTAGAAAGTTAGTTAAAGTATTTGACCAGTCCAGTCTGTCTAAGAAATAGAAGAGGTTGTACAACTGCCTCAAATAGAACAATGTTTGAAGGGCCACTGTGCTTCAGACAAGTGATGATACGGGCAGCACTCAGTTGTACTTGCTCTAATTTCTTCAGAGCAGAGTTAGAGGTACAACAATAGATTAGAAATCCACATTCAAGAATCAGACGAATGAGCGTCAAATAAGTAAGTCTTAGCGTAACCTCATCAGCTCCCCAATTCTTACCAGCGATGTATTTCAAGATGAGACGTTTCCTACTTTTCAAAACTAGATAATCAATGTGTTTGTTACTTGTGAATTCAGGGCCTAAAATAAACCCCAAATATTTCGGATGCTTTTCATCCGTAAGATCCTGATTATTTAGTCTCAGATTGGGCTGGTAATTATAAAGATGTTTGTTTGTAGTGAAAAGGGTGGCAATTGACTTAGATAAAATTAAGTTTTAAGTTTGCTGCAAAGTTCGACAAAGCTGTCAGAGAGTCATTTAGTTTTGATTCCAAATCAGGCATAGCTGTACCAGATCTCCACAGAATAATGCCGTCTGCAAACTTTCCGATTCTTATCCCAGAAGAAGGCACTTTTTTTATACCAGCCAAATACATATAGAAAAGTGTAGGGCTAAGAACAGAACCTTGAGGAACACCTTGGCTGAGCTCGAATGTGTCCGAAAGCGTTTTGTTAAATTTTATATATACTTTGATGAATCTTCTCCGCAAGAAGTCTGCTGTCCATGAAAGGGTTTTAGCTCGGATGTTGAAGAAATCGTGTAGTTTTCGAATCAAATTGTGTTTCCAAACTCTATCAAAAGCCTTCGTGAGGTCTAAAAGAGCAGCAACAGCATGATGAGTTGGTTTAAAGTTATGGGGGTCCCTAATAGTTTGGCAAAAAAAAACAGGGTTTGGTCTGCTGTACTGTGACCCTTTCTAAAGCCGTATTGCTCGCATGGCAATAGATTATTTTTGTCCAAAAAGTATTTAATCCTAAACACAAAATAATTTTTTCCTTCAATTTACAAGAGGTACAAGTAAGAGCTATATGTCTGAAGTCATCACGGGAGCAAGTCTTCTTTCCTGGTTTTTTGATTGGAATAACTGTGGCCTTTTTCCACTCGGGAGGTAGTCGACCTATTTTTCAAGACAGATTGATTATGTCCAATAGTCTTTATTTCCCTCTGGTGCCAAGAATTTCAAGCATTTGGCTATCAGGTCCAGGGAAATTTTTCAGATCCAATAGAGCCAGGGCAAGAAGGAACTCCTGTGAGAAGAACGGTTTGGCCAACATTGGGTCTCCGAGATCAGAGCTACGACAGCCTTGGATAACATTTCTGGCTCTTTTTAAAATGAATCTATTGACAGAGGAAAAGTTAAACCTACTTGAAGATTGAAAATGTGTAACGAGGCCATTGCCCGCAGATTTGTCATCTGGGTAGGCCTGTCCTGCGGCGTCTCTAACTGAGTTACAAGTTGCAAATAGCTCCTGTTCTTTGTTGATGTTTTTGACAAATTTCCAAAGTTTAGAGTCGGAGGACCGATAGTCAGTTTCACTACACATTTCTTTCCATCTTTCTCTTTTCAGATGGGCATAGGCTAACTTTAACTCTGCATTGATTTTGTTTAACTCGGATCTTGTACAGTTGTCCGTAGCTCTAAAGTTCTCCAAAAGACGTTTTCTCTTCTCTATAATAGGAGAATGTGCTTATGTTTCGTTCTCTACACTGTCTTAATAAGATCATGATCCGGATAATTTTAATGGTCAAATATTATTCCCGTACATATTCTCCGAAAAACAAGGAATTTCAAACTTCATTTAAACTGATAAAAGTGGTAATACTGTATTAGTATGTGATGACCGTTGTCCATGTGTAGGCCAAGGTCTAATATCATGAACAGTCATTCAACTCATTTAGTCGAAATGCGGCTATCGATCGAACCGGTTTATGAGACTCTGAGTCGTGTATATTTATTTGTTTTAAATGACCATTTGAACAAGCGTTTGACAATGCATGCTATTTACTGTCTACATTTAAATATCTCAGGTAGGGCCTACTTTTGCATAAGGTCCCTGAGCCTCAAAGAATCTTAACGTTTCTCTGGGCCCAGGGTCTTAAACAGTCTTAAGACCTTCCTAATCTGCATCCATATCCCTTCCGGCCCTTAAAAAAATCTGAGTTTTCTGGTAGGAGTTGGTAAAGTGTGGTTTAAATTTTTATTTATTAAAATTTTGTGATACATTTTATTATTTTCATGGGATACTGTGCTAACGCTTTTAACCAAAACTTTTTGAGGTGTCTAAAAGGAAAAGAATTCTCACACACACACGAGAGAAATTTTGCAATTGACGAATAAGTCAGATCCTGAACTTAATGATCTCTCGAATGATGACTATGCTGAGGACACACAAGAGATATAAAATACATATACTAGAAGAAAAATCAAGCGCAAATGAGAGCGATGAAGAAAAACATAGAAATATTTGTAATGGAAATATACTTTTTGTTTATCCTTTACCATCAAAGTCTCTTGAACCCATTCATTTCATTGTTTTAGATGTAGCAAAGTTTTGGGTTCAGTACAAACAAGATGCAGTATCCAACGAAATTCTTCATAAAAATTAAAATAGATGTCTTTTTTGTAAAATCGATATCAATACTTTTGCTAAAACCCTATTTGAAAAGGAATTTTCTTGAACAGTTTAGCCTGGGCAATTTGGGAACAGTGAAATATTGGTTCTTGGTGAGACAAATTAATTTCTCAGCAATTAAATGAAAACCATTGTTTCTAGACTTGACAGGCTGTCTCCGATAGGGAGAAAAACAAGAAATTTATTTAATATTTATACATTTTATATCCAATTATGGGGTAGTTTCTAAAAGTAGATCATCAATATACTATTTTAATTTGTTTGTATTAAGATCTTTACATGAAACAGACGATTGACCAAGAGGAGCAAAAATTATGCTTGTGTATATAAAAGTTTGAAGCATATTTTAAAATGCGCATGGAAAGCAAAACAAAGTTTCTCCTTGGGTACGTTCTCTTTTTTATTTAAAACTTATTTTTGACGTTCTGCTTTTACATTTAATCTCAGACTTGTCTCGTTTAACATGCAGCAATAGTCGGCTAGCATGTTCTTATCCATTCTTCCTTGATATTTGCTCTCCATATCTTTGATTCATTGATGAAACTTTCCCTCTGTTCATCACTGACAAATCCTAAATTTTTGGGGGTAAGTCTACATGTGAGTGAAGGAAATGTATTTTCCCACTCATGGAGCAAACTGACTCTTGAAATTTCTCCAGATTATTCATTGCAATTTCTTACAGTTTTTTTACAGTTTACTTTGATCTTTACAACTGCCAATAAACTTTCTGATGACATCTTTGAAAAAAAAATTCATGCTTCTTTTTCCTTTGCTGTCATATATGTCTCAAATTCGTTATCCTTCATAAGCTTGCGAATATCTAGACTAACAAAGATTCCTTCTGTCAACTTGACTTGGGATATACCTGGAAATTTTTTGCAACTGTTGGAGGCAAAGGCACTGGAATATTAGATCCATGAGGAACGAGGTGCATAACTGATGGAATATTGTCAGGATAAGATATCAGCTTTTGATTTTTGCGGTTTAACTATGGATAAGACAGGAACAAAAGTAACAATCATCAGAGTGGCTTTTCAAATCCCTCTATGTCATAGAAACTCCAAATTGTACATCAGTCTTCTTTCTTTGAGCCAGAAGTGTAGACCGTTGAGGCACTTTACATAGGTTTTATGATGATCTCATGATTTGTCTTGATCTCCAAGTTTAATGCCAAAATATGCAACATAAAGCTGTCACATGGTCTATAATGCTTCTCGTGTAATTTTTAATGAAACTATAATCACCATATATGTAACAAAAGTCATCTCGCAAATTTTCGCTACGTCTCGAACTCAAACCATGTTTCACGAAACACACAGAAAAAACACAACTGTTAAAAGTGTTTCTGAGATAGTGCATGCACGATAGTAAATTACATATAAAAGAAAAATTGAAACCAAGTTGAAAATTTCAGCGTCTTCGTTCAGAATCAATCGAGATGAGTGGCCAAGATAAAAATCGAAGTGAATGATTTTTTTCTTTTTTTTTTAACATTTATAAACCCCGTGCACCACCGAACGTATAACACGGGGGTAAGCAACACAGACAGAAGAAAGGATTACAACACAAACATCCATGCCTTCTCCGGGATTCGAACCCAGTCCCTAAGGTACCGCAGTCAGCTTCACTGATCACTATACCGGATGGGCGGCAAAGTGAATGATTTGTAGTGAAATATTGTGACAGGAAGAGAAGGAAGGCAAAGTAAAGATGTCCTTACGCTTCGGAAGAAGAAATTCAAAACAATGTTTGCTAAAGGTGCATACAAATCCAAGTAAAACTAAATTTTTCCAAAACGTATTGGAACATTTTCTTTATTATTTCTCAAATCAGCACCAAAAAATGTTATCACTGCTCTTGATTCCCCCCCCCCCTTGTAATTAGAAGAATTTAATATTTAAAAATAAAAATATTTTGCCACTTAAAGGGATATATTTAGGCACGAACCACACAATAAAGCACACACAAGCAATGAACTGTATCAACTTTTATTAATCACATCATCATAAATATACCAACTAGCCGTTACCCACCAGATTCGCTGGGTATTTCATGATGTTATATATATATATATATATATATATATACATTATTGATATCTAAGTCCTAGCATTAAGAAATCGATTGTATTGAAAAATATGCTTAAACCTGTAACTGTCGCCTCTTCATAAAAAAAAAAGCAGAACTCATCCAATTTGTATATTTTAAAAATCTCTAAAATTGATTTACAGAATGATGTTTGCACTTTCGTAACCCTATAACCAAGTGGATTCCCACAAAACCAATTTTCGGTGGATCTCTACTTTGTAAAATGAATATGCAAGCCAAATTTCAAGTCTAAATCTAACAGGAAAAAAACGAAATTTTTACTATCAATATCCCCGTAATTCCATTGAGAGTCGTTCTCCCAAAAACTGTTCTTAGCGAATTTCAATTCAACAAAAGAAAACTGCAAACCAAATTTCATTATTATAGTTCTTGTAGTTCGAAAAAAAAGATTTTTTTTGTCAGTTCACACCAATAACCCCCTGGTCCCCCAGAAGTTGATTTCCGTAAAATATATTCTTAGTGGATCCCTATTCAACAAAAGAAGCATGCTTAACAAATTTCAAGTATGTGGGTCTAACAATTAAAAAACAGGAAATTTTTCTATAACTCCTCTTGACCCCTCGTAACCCTCCTTGGGGGTCGATTTTTGTTTTACTATTTGTTTGAGGAACTCTATTTCATGAAAGGAACATGCCTACCAATTTTCAAGCAGGTAGATCGAATAATTTAAAAACCAAAATCTTTATCGATTACGCCCCTTAATCTTCCGAAATGAAACTTGGTGGTTGATATTCGCGAAACCCATTTTGTAGCGGTTCTCTACTCTACGAAAGGAATCTTCTTTCCAAATTCCAAGACTGTACGTCTAATAGCTTAAAAATGGGGATAATTATCTATAACGCCCCTTGAGCTCCCACAACGGCCCCTAGAGGTCGATTTTCCCAAAGCACATTGCATAGGGGATCTTTAATTCATGAAAGGATTCTGATTACCATATTTCAAGATTGTACGTCCAGTAGTTTTTTTTTTTAAATTTTTTTTTAACATTTATAAACCCCGTGCACCACCGAACGTATAACACAGGGGTAAACAACACAGACAGAAGAAAGGATTACAACACAAACATCCATGCCTTCTCCGGGATTCGAACCCAGTCCCTGCGGCACCACAGTCAGCTTCACTGACCACTATACCGGATGGGCCGCCGTCCAGTAGTTTAAAAATAGAAATATACTTATCTATAACGCCCCTTAAGCTCCGCAACGCCACTTGGAAGTCGATTTTCACGAAACGCATTTTGTAGCGTATCTCTATCCTATGAGAGGAATCTGCTTACCAAATTTGAAGACTATGCGTCTAATAGTTTAAAAATCATAATAATTATTTATATCTCCCCTTAACACCCCCGCAACACCCCTTGGGGATCAATTTTTCCCAAACCCATTTTGTAGTCATTATTTACTCCATTCAAGAAACATGCCTACCAATTTTCAAGCAGGTAGGTCAAGTTGTTTAAAAACAAAAATATTTATCTATTACGCCCCTTAATCCCCCGCAACACCACTTGGGGGGCTATTTTCCCAAAACTCATCTTGTAGCTGATGTCTACTCTATGAAAGGAATCTATTTATCAAATATAAAGATTGTGCGTCTAATAGTTTAAAAATGGAAATAATTATCTATAACGCCCCCAAAGCCTCCGCAACGTCCCTTGGGGGTCGATTTTCACCAAACTCATTTCGTAGCGTATCTCTACTTTATAAAAGGAATCTGCTTACCCAATTTCAAGATTGCACGTCGAGTTGTTTAAAAATGGAAACAATTATTTATAACGCCCCTTGACCCCCCATAACGCCCCTTGTGGTTCGAATTTCCCAAAAAATCCGTTCTAAGCTGATCTCTACTCTATGAAAGGAACATTTATACCAAATTTCAGGTCTGTAGGTTGAATAGTTCCGGTGATATCGTGATTAGTCAGTCCCCCAGTCAGTGAATCGATTTTCTCCTTTATATATATAGATTATAAAAGCAGGTGCGCCATCTGGTGTGGACTTTACATATAAAAAATCTAGGCGCAAACATTCTCCCCCGTTGATATGTCTTACATTCAACAGGATATTGTGAATTTGGTATTTCATTCAACATTTCATATTTCTTTATTTTATACTCTGTATGTTTAATGTTAGTTTTTTTTATGTTGCTACCGCAAGGGTTCGAGGTTTGAGTGTACGTTAAATCATGAAATTTCATGTTTTCAACTTTCTGTAGTAACTTTCTCCCTATATTGGCATTGCAATGGAAATTCTTTCCGTCCATCGGACGTCCGGTGTCAATTACCCAAAAGGAAGGGGCACAGAGGTAATAAGAGATTTTGGAATATAAAGAGCCACAGGGGGGGAGGTTTTATTTTAGTCTTGAGTGTAGTTACTTTAAGTTAAAATAAAAGCTTGTGATCTCTACAATCACAGCAGACCCTTTTACGAAGAAATTCTCCTGCTGAAATGGGAAATTCCTTCTTTTACATTTTTGTCATTTGAAATAATAACAGATAATTCTGTCTTTAATTTAGAATTATTTTGTATTTCAAATAATATACTTAAAATAATACACAAATGCAGTACTTCTTGTAAGGTACACCTCCGAATAAGGCTCAATTACTGATATATATTGATACTAGTCTCTTTGAATTGGGACCACACATATTTGAGCCCTTTTTAAGAGACACTGAAAAAAAGTTTCAAAGATAAAATAGAAGGAGTGAAATAAATAAAAATATTCTTTCATCGTAAACTCTTCGGATTTCAAAGCTTGTGTTTCTCTTTAGATAGATCAAATATACTGATGGCTTGGTAAATCAGTGAAACTTCAATAAAGGAAAGGAACAGAGAGAAAAAAGTATTACACCCATCTGTTCTGCGCTTCGATTTATAGACACAAAACAGAATATATAATAAACTAATTACTCTTCGCGGGGGCGCGTTTTCTCTGGATTTAGATAAGAAATAAAAATGCTGGCTTAGGCTGACACAAAACACAGGTTATCAAAAAAAAAAAATCTTATTACGTGGTATTTTCAATAAACTTCTCTAAATACAAAATTCTATTACGCATTTCAAACATTTATGAAAAATTAAAACTTTTTCAATTACGAATTTCCATTAACTTTAAATTAAAAAAAGATACATATGCTTAAAGTATTTATTTATATATAGTTTATTTAAGCTTTACTAAATGAATTATAATTTTTAGTAGTGAAAGACAAAATACACAATGTCTGTTTGGTGGGTGTCTATCATTTGGTAGGTAGGCTTAAATTTCTGGCACTAAGAAATATTGGGTCAATAAAACACAAGATCCGTTATTGGGAAATCGTTGTGTATTTTTATCATATTAAATGTGAAGGAATATCTCATAGTAGTGTGTTTTTATGAAAATACGTAATACAAAAATACTATAATAGTTTAATGAAATATCTTCCATTAACATATATAAATTAAATGTGTAATAAATAAATTCATTAAATGAATAACGATCTTAACTGAAAGGATTCCTCAGTTAAAAGAAAACTAGCTTGTTTTATTGTCGTTGAAATGATAGTTATAGTTAAGAGTATAATGATTGCCAAATTTTATCTTTGGATTAAATTAAAATAATATTATTGAAGCGAAAATTTCTTTTCGTAAAAAAAA
Source organism: Trichonephila clavata (assembly GCA_019973975.1). Taxonomy (NCBI): domain Eukaryota; kingdom Metazoa; phylum Arthropoda; class Arachnida; order Araneae; family Nephilidae; genus Trichonephila; species Trichonephila clavata. Next base: position 120,196 of record BMAO01036025.1, on the reverse strand, counting down.
CTTCTATTTATATATATCCACAACGAGACATTGCAAAGCCTTCGTTACTGTTCCTCTGTATTATAAAAGTGTAATTCAATATTTGTCTGTTGTTTATTGTAAATTTGGATGTATGTTTTTTTTTCTGAATCATCAAATATTGCCAATATAAAAATGTGTTTTAGTTGGGATTTTTTTCCACTTTTTTATACACCGAGAAATAAATTTATATCATATTATTTTGTCATTTGTTATTGCTGTCTAAAAGGTATTTTTAAAAAATTTTTTGTTTGAATATTCAAATTTTGAATTAGATCAATAATAGATGTTGTACATTTTAATGTTTTTCTTTTTTAATCTAAAGAGAGAAAGATTTAGTCGTATTATTTTGTTATTACACATTTACGTGATGGCAATTTTGAGGAAAATAAAAAGCCAAATTTTATCTTGGAATGAGAAATATAATGTATTTTTTATTGTTATTTCAAATACTCTAGTATATTTTTTAAGCATTTTTATTAGTATTAGCTTTAGTGTTTTTTATTAAGAATATTAATTTGTAATGCTGTAAAGTTTTCGGGGAAAACATTCTTTTTCTGTGGGAGGTGGATAAGTAAAGAATCTTTTTTAGCTGAAATTTATGTAAATCAATTCTATCTTTTATGAGAGCTGTGTACAAAAGTATCTCTGAATTTTTTGAAAAAAACAAATGTTAAAGTCAGACGTCATAATTTTAATTTTGAAAAAATTACTTGATTAGAATGTTTTACCACGTAGTTACCACTTCTAAATATTTTAGACATTCATAAATACAGTGTTTCGACGAAAGTAATAACGATTTTGGAAAATCTCAAATATTTCGATTTTTAATTCAAGTGTGCCAATTTTTGATAAATTCAAATTTTTGTATCAAAGCAAAACAATTTATCAATTATTTTATATACTTCTACTTAATTAAAATATTTTTTTTCGTGATGCCAGTAAGATCGAACAAACGACATTTTTGGTACGTATTGAGAAATCTAATTCTATTGAAATTCATGAAAGTTTCTTAGGTTTTCTTCCAGTTGAAATTTTGACTGGAAAAGAATTTTCAAATTTAATTTTTGAGAAATTAAAATAATTATTTCTAAATTTGTTAGATACGAAGGGGCAAGCCTACGATGTATGCCAATATGAGAGTCAAAAAATCAGGAATAAAATCTAAAATTAGGACGTTAAATTCACAGACACAAGAAAAATATACGTGCTGTGTAGTAGCCACTCATTGAATTGGGTCATTAATGACATGGCAAAAGCATCCTTTCAAGCCTGTAATTTTTTTTATTTAATCCAAATTAAAAAAAAATTCCTCAACTTTTTGATAGGCCGTATTATTAAAATAAATCAAGAGGATAGTTTTTTTTTAAAAAATCCAGTGGGAAAACCGAATAGGGGCTATAAAACCTTTAAAAGGTATCAATTAAGAGGCATTTATGATGCTTTAGTTTGTATTAATATTAATACTGAAATTTTTATAAGAGAGGAGTCTCTGGATTATTAAACTCTCTTAAATAATTCAAGTTCCTATGCTTCATTATTATTGGTATAAAATATTAAATTGAATAAGTGCATTAAGTATATTATTTATTGCAGACCATTATTGCAGACCATTGCAGACCATTATAATTTATTAGACCACGGTCTAAAATCTGCTGTGTAATTTTTAAAAAATATTAATCTTTTAAAGATCTTTGATTGGATGTGGCTTTCTATGAAATGCTTTGTGATGCAAGAGAAGTACCAATAAGATTGACGAAAAAATATTAATTTTGAATAGGAAGCACGAGATGACCCGGCGGAAAATCGTAAATTAAAATTCTAGAGAGTTTTATTTTTTTACAATTGATCAAGCAATTAATGTCTAAGGATGTTTTTTTATTTAATGAATACTCACAGTAATATTTGGTAAAATCTTTACACAAGGCATATAATTTAAAAGATATCCCTGAAATTAATTAAGTTCAAACTAAACATTTAGAAATAATACTGACCAATGGAGAGTCAGTGGATATATAAAAGCGCTTAATCTAGCAGATGAGATAGTGCCAGTTTCGGCTTTGTTAGGCAAAAAAGAAAGCCCGGTTGAAGTTTTAAAAAATGTCACCTTAGAATTTACACCAAAGCTTGCTATTGTTTCGCTTTCTTTGCCAATAAGTGCAACAAGAAAAGTTTTTCAAAATTAAAATTAATAAAAAAATTTCTTAGGATCCACAACTCTTCTTCGAGACTGATTAAAAGGTTTTGCTGTATTGGCTATCGAACATGAATTAGCTGAACAAACTGATATTAAAAATTAATAAAAAAATTTCTTAGGATCCACAACTCTTCTTCGAGACTGATTAAAATGTCTTGCTGTATTGGCTATCGAACATGAATTGGCTGAACAAACTGATATTAAAAATTAATAAAAAAAATTCTTAGGATCCACAACTCTTCGAGTCTGATTAAAAGGTTTTGCTGTATTGGCTATCGAACATGAATTAGCTGAACAAACTGATATTAAAAATTAATAAAAAAATTTCTTAGGATCCCCAACTCTTCTTCGAGACTGATTAAAAGGTTTTGCTGTATTGGCTATCGAGCATGAATTAGCTAAACAAACTGATATTAAAAATTAATAAAAAAATTTCTTAGGATCCACAACTCTTCTTCGAGACTGATTAAAAGGTTTTGCTGTATCGAACATGAATTAGCTGAACAAACTGATATTAAAAGTGGATTAAAAAAATTTCAGAATAAAAAAACAACTTTTGTTTGTTTCGATTTTGCTTTATTTTTGTGTTTTAGTTTTTAATAAATATATATATTGTTATGCTGCCTTTTTTTTTCGCAAGAATTATTCTTTATAGGTATGCATCTATGTGAACACACACGCACAATTTATTATTTTAATAATAACTTTTTTACTTTGGGAGAGGGGCGGCATTTTCCATTTTTGTCCGGGGTGGCAAAACTGCTAGAGCCGGCCCTGCATTCAACAGTTACCATCAAACAAACATAAAGATTGCATTAAATACAATACAGCACAGCATAGATTGAATAAGCTCGAAACTACAACCATAATAAATAACTATTTAATAAATTTACTGGATTTAAATGGTTATAAAAAATATAGGTTAAGTTGTAACCAGTCCGCGCACACCCTAGTGCATAAAAAGGATTGTGAGCCAACATCCAAAAGAAAATTTCGAAAAGAAAGATACCCATTTCGAAAATGAAAACAAATGAAACATGAAACTTCGGATGAACACACCCATCAAGCAAGACATTAACTAACAAAATACAGCAATTAAACACGAGTAAAACCAGCAACACACAAACCCAACTCAATCCAAAATTAAACCCCCAATTTCACTCACCAGATCAACACTAGTCAAAACGTTGAATCCACCTACTTGCAACACATAACCTTTCCTTCACGCACATTATCGCAAAGCTTTAAGATCAGTTCACAATCTCGATTCACAACTCCAATCCTCAGGCTCCATAGGCAGCCGAAAACTCTGAGGTAAACGCCGAAACTAAGGACCAAATATTTAGGCTCGCACCACACAAAAAAGCACACATAAGCAATGGACTGTATGAACTTTTATTAATCACAATCATGATATATATGCAGTGGCGTAACGTACACCCCCGCAGTGTGGGTCCAAGGCTTTCAAGGGGCCCAAAGCCTGACTGACGTCCTTCATGTAAATTTTCTTAAAATTCGCTTTTGATTTTTTACTATCCAACTTTTAAGTGATTTTCCAATTGGCGATCTAACGTCATTCAAAATCAAAATTTTAATGCGCTTATTAGATATCTTTGATCCAATAACCAAATCAAAAAACATTTTGTTTGATGTACTGTGATACCAGCGACGAGAGATACTTTTCTTTAGTCGTGTTTTTTCAAACCCAAATTACTAACAAAATAAAAGTCAGATGGAGATTCGGGGATAAAATGCTAGGAAGATTAAGAAATCACACTATTATTATAGTATACTTTACATTAGCAGTAGAGAGAGAAAAAAAGACAGGATTTACTTTCTACCGAAGTTGCAGAATAACTTATATTGGCAACTTTAGTTCCCCCTCTCCCTCATGTATTTCATTTTCTTTTAGCGAAGTTGTAAATAACGTACATCTGTTATGCTTTTTTCACGTGAAATAGTATTACGATACTTGGAAAAACATAAAGAGAATTTAAATTATAATTTGGTCAGATTTATGAGTATTCAATCAAATGAAGCATAATGAGAAACGTTTCACATAATTGCTTTAATATAGAATAGGCATCTCTATTTTTATATTCAATACACTTAAATTTAGGGTGTATTCCTTAACAATAAAAACATTTCCATCTCACTTCTCGCTTTCATAATTAGAACTGTTTTTTTAATCGGAATTTAATATTCTAGTTCATAAAATGGTATTTTGTCAATTGGACAAGAAGAAACACGGCTCTAAAATGAGTGGAGTTAAAAAAAACTTTGAATGTTTCTAAAAAATGAAAAATTCGAAAGGAAAAGGAGTATAATAAAAATAGTAAATGTGCAAAATTGAATAAATTTTTAATATCTGCAAGTGCATAATCTTGTGCAAGTAGTAATAGTAATGCTAGTGAACGTGATTAACAAATCATGGAAATGAAAATTAATTCACAAGAAAAAACACTATTTCGGACACTTCAGCTGATAAGGAGTCGTAAAGAATAAAGTAAGAGATATCTGTTTTCCTTGCAAGAATTTGAAAACGAAAATTATTTTACAGTTTTCATGTCTTTCTTAATGTATTGTTTTTATTTAAGTTATCAGGTTATCTTTTGATTGTTGTTAGAGGTTTTCCATTTGAATAAATACCATAAATACTCTCTAATGTTAAAGGTTATTTACTTCATTTATTCAGACTCAGGTTGATTTTGTATTCAGTTATAAGTTTAATGTTTAAATATTTTTAAGTGATGTGTATCGGTACATTATGTTAGATTTTGCAATCCTTTGTAAGATCTGGCTTGGGGCCCAAAACCTGACCTTGCGAGGGGGTGGACCTTATTATTTTCCGTTACGCCACTGCAGCTATTAAATAGCTCATTATCCTTTTTAAATAATTTTTATAATTACTACTAAAACAGTGAAAGCAGACTTTTTCTACTTGATTATTGTTGGTATCGCTGTAAACCTGTTTTTATTATCTATGAAAAAAAACGAGTTTATTTTTGTTATTCTCAATACTTGGAATGAACTAAATAAAATATCGTTCCAAAAAAAATTTCAAATTCTAGTTTTTGAATTTTTTTTTCGTTGTTTATGTACTTAGTTGTCGATGAACGCAGACTTTTTCTAGCAAGTATTTATATATATATATATATATATATATATATATATATATATATATATGTGTGTGTGTGTGTGTGTGTGTGTGTGTGTGTGTGTGTGTGTGTGTGTGTGTGTAACAGAGAGGGTAGTGTCTAGGGGTATGTTGAATGAAAAAGACGTTTAGGTTTAAGGATATTTAATGACATCTACAGGTTGTTAAACCTGAATAGGCGCGCTCTGCTGGGACAAGGTAAGTGTATTCCTTCTCCCGCTTACATCCGCGGTTTACAGAGAGTGGCGCTGGTGTCGCCTGAGCGTATACAAAACTTGTCCATCCTGACGTGGTCGGTCCCCGACCAGGCTGGAAAATATGCAAGTAAAAATTATACAAATACTACAACTGAAAAGAAGAAAAAAGATAAAACAAATTTTTAAAGTTCAAATTTCCTTGAGTATATAGAGAAAAAAATAAAGTCCTTAGAGTTCTGGAAAGAAAAGTCTTAGGGATTATCCCATGGTTTCATCAGATCAGCAGATGTGGATGTCGAATTCGGGTCTTCTTGTCTTCCTATTTTCTTTACATCGTACCTGTTGTTTGGACGAACTTTCACTTCATATGGGCCAAAATATTTTGGTCGCAATTTCACACCTACTCCAAACTGGGTTTTCTTGATTGCAATTCTGTCACCTTCTTTGTATTTTCTTGCTTCATTGCGATGTTTATTGTAGTGTAGTATACTTTGTTCTTGTAATTTCAGGATATTGGATTTGGTATCTTCTCTCATTTGTTGTTTATTCTGTAAAGATAATTGAAAATTTTCTTCCTCGAGAATGGCTTTGATTTTGATGTCATCTTTATTTTTCATTTTGACGCCTGTTAAAAGTTCAAATGGTGTATATTTGGTGGCTATGGAAACAGTGCTGTTAATTATTCGTTGAACTGATGATACGTGTTTATACCATTTATTGGGATCTTCAAGTGAAAGCTTTGTTAGGACTGGTATTAACGTTGCATGAATTTTTTCTACCTGACCGTTCCCACGCGGTACACCTGTTGTGATTGAAATAAACTCGATATCTTCATCCTGACAAAATTTCTGAATTCTGTAGAAGTGAATGCTGTTCCTTTGTCTGAAATTATTCGTCTGGGACTTCCAAAGGTTACTTGTTGTAATTTTAATTTGTATAAATCATCGTTAGCTGAAGGAGACTTTACAGGATAAATTCACAGAAATTTGGTGAAAGCGTTAAAATATATAAAGCGTGACAGTAAAGATATATTTGTAGTTTTTGTTGGTACTTGGGAGTGAACCCAAAAAGTCAATATGGTAGGTATCAAGTGGAATATATATCACCTTTTGGTATGGGATGTAGAAATCCTTCTCGTTCGCCAAATGTTTTGGATGAAAGAATGCAAGGAATACAATTTGCAATAACATTTTCTACAGTCTTACGCATAATTGGGGGAAAGAATTGTTATTTGACTAAATTTTCAGTTTTGTTGATGCCGAAATGTCCTTTAGAATGTTCAAGTTGTACGATTTGTTTTTGCATTTCAAGTGGAACGACTAGAAGTTCTTGGTCGTTGACAATTTTGTACAGCACATCGTTTTTTAATGTATAATCAGAGGCTGAAGATGATTGTAATAAATGTTTGATACTGGATGTAAACTCATCATTAATTTGTGCTTTTTTAATTTTTTTGTGTTGTCTCGTTGTATTGTATGAGCATGACTGGATAACGACTGAGCGCGTCAACATGTTGCATTTGTTTACCTGGCCTGTGAAGTATTTCGTAATCGAAGTCTTCTAAGAAGAGAGCCCATCGTGATATTCTAGGTGGTAAATCTTTCTTTGACATAGTTTTTTGAAATGCTTGGCAATCTGTGATTATTTGAAATTTTGTGCCGACGAGGTAGTGTCGAAATTTTTTTAATGTTGTAATTATCGCTAAGACCTCTAGCTCGTAGTTGGAGTATTTCTCTTCTTGAAGAGAAGTTTTACGACTCATATAGTGTATTGGATGACAGTTCTGATTTTAGAGTCCATTTGTAGAAGTATAGCGCCAAACCCTTTCGCACTGGCATCGCAGTGTATTTGTAATGGAGCGTTTTGCTGATAAAGATGTAGTACAGGTTCCTGTGACAAAATTTGCGTCAAAGAGAGAAAAGCTTGTTTTTGTATAGGACCAAAGGTGAAGGGAGCTTTGTCTCGTAAAAGATCGCTTAAAGGTCGTGCGATTGATGCATAGTCCTTAATGAATTTTCTAAAATAGCCTGTTAGTCCTAAAAATGATTGGACATGCCGAGTGTTTTTAGGTGTTTGGAAATTCATGACTGCATTTGTTTTAGCTGCTGAAGGACGAATAGTACCTTCTTCAATAATATGGCCAAGAAAAGTTAATTCCCGCTGAAGAAAATTACACTTTTTAAAAAGTTAAACTCTAAACCATAAGTAGCAGCAACATCAAATACTTTTTTAAGCTTTGCAATCCCTTCACATTCAGAATTTGCCGGAATTAAAATGTCGTCCATGTATATAATAATAGTGTTGTCTACAGTGAACAGTAAAATTTTTTTTTTAATTTGTTACACACATGCTCCAAATTTTGACTGCCAGTATTTAAGTTATAACTATATAATATATATATATATATATATATATATATATATATATATATATATATATATATATATATATATATATATATATATATATATATATATATAAAACCATATAAAAAATTTGGTGAGAAAAAAAATGAGTAGTTTTTAAGAAATTAAAAAATTTTTAAAAAAATTTAACGATAATTTAAAAATTTCAAAACGTTCCATGCGTTTTCATTTTTCTTAAAATTTCATATTTTTAACTGATTTAAGTTCTTTAAGCAATTCCTTAGAAATTTATACATCTAAAGTAATGTTTTATATGATAATTTACAAAGTATGGGTAAACGCAAATTTTTATATGAAATTTTCAAGAATTTTAATGACTTTATACATAAACTTTAATTTCTTCTTTCACCCTATCACTATTACTACAATGCATCCAAGAAGTTATAATTACATATTAGAAGAATATTGTTGGAAAGTTTTGTTATAATCGGACAAAAATTGCAACGCATGGAACATTTTGAATTTTGATTTCGAGGCAAATTTTTGATTTTGAGAAAAACAGCTTTTTTTATTTTAAAGGAAATTAACTTGGCTTTTTAAAAAAAATGAAGATATAAATTTGAAATATAAAAACACTAATATCATAACAAATGTAAGATAAGTGCAGAATATATACATATAAGTGCAATATTTATTGTAACAGTCACATCGACATGTGGTACACATAGTGATAAAAATTGAAAAGTAAGCTGGAACTTTCTAATAATATCAGAAGTAAATTATCAGAATGTATTCCATTATTATTTTATCTCAACCGGATAATATATAATATATTTCATAAATCACAATAAGTAAATATAAAGTATTTTAATAGGATTGAATTACAAAAATTCAAAAGAGTTTCGAGGCAAATTTTTGATTTTGAGAGAAACAACTATTTTGATTTTATAAGAAAATAACAGATTTTTTTAAAAAAATTAAAGACATATAAGTATAAATTTGAAAAACACTAATATCATATAAACATAAGATAGGTGCAGAATATATATATAAAAGATTCTGCAATATTTATTGTAACAGTCACATTAGTACGCGTGGTATATATAGTGATAAAAATTGAAGAATAAGCTAGAACTTTCTAACAATATCTAAAGTAAATTAGTAGAATGTATTTCATCAACCAGATAATAAATTATATTTTTCGTTAATCACAATGAGTACAAATAAAGTATTTCAATACAATTAAATTATAAAAATGCAAAACAGTAATAAATTCAATTACACATAAAAAGAAAACTGTCGCTAAGTCTGAAAAAAAATTAAAAAGCACCGGCATTATAGGCTACATCTTTATTAGTAGAATTTCTTTTCTTTTTCTCTCTTTTCACAGAAATGTTTTGAGAAATGCGTCGTTTAACATGTTTTTAAGCAATAGTCAAAGAAAAACTATCATTAAGGTTTGAGTCCTCTTTTGATTCAAGTGATTTCACGTAGCCCAAATTGTGCTTTTCGACGGCATTCGTAACTGCTATTTCTAGCCTCATTTTGGACACGAATACCTCTTTTGGGCATTTTCGCCAAATGCAGCCATGCAGACTTTCATTAGAATTCTGCGTCTTGCCTAATGCGCATCTTTCAAGAATGGTGTCTGAAGCTAAACGTTGGTAAAACAGGCATAATTTTTTCAACTACTTGTTGCGACAAGCAAGTTCTCATGGAACTATGTGACCCTGGGGTTTCACCTTTGGCTATTGCTCTTTTATAAAAACACCATGATGATTCCCCTTCAGGACACTTGCCATGCGTAGGCTTTTCGTCAGTTGACGAGCAATGCATCAGGCTGGCATATATAGCAGTTTTAATTTTTTGGGTATTAGGAACATTATCTTTTATAGCTTTTCTGTAGTAATTTTGCAACTTTGTTATGTTTTTATCTGTAAGGCTTCCCTGCTTACGCCCACCAAGAGTCACCTTCTTCACCTTCCACTCTTTTACTTTGTTGCTTAACGATGTGCCTAGCCTCTTTGCAACATGATTCAAGCACTCTTCCTTTTCGATTTTTACCCCAGAACCATATACTTCATTTTCTGACAAAAATTGAAAAGTTTTCGTGTCGCCATCATTCAGCATGGAAACGAATCTCATTTGGCAATCACTTATTGACCGTCTCCACATAATTAGTGCAGCATGCATCTCCATGGCTCCAGACGTTCCATCGAAATTTTTGTCACACTCATCCATATGTCCTTTTTGCCAAATGTGAAATTCCGCACTATCGGCTCCCATATCTCGACCAATAATTATGCAATTATGACAGTATTTCGACAATACTTCAAAGTCAAGAACAAGTCCACTAAGGACATCGATGATTATTCCTAATCCTAGGTTAGATGTATGTCCTCGCTTTTGCCATGTACCGTCATATGACACACTCACGTCAATGATTTCCTGATATTTTAGAGAAGAATCAACTTTTTATGTGAGCTTCTCTAGCTGTTTGACGTGACATTCCGAGCATTTTTTTCTTCACTTCTTTGTTTTTAACCGATAAGTTGTGCATGCATTTGGCAAATGTTTTTCGGTCCATTGTTGGCATGTTGAGCACAGATGAAAAAGTTTCCAAAGCAGCATGCCCTCTGCCTATGGATAGGAAGGCACTCACACCAGCTTTCTGTTAATATCATGTGAATTTTTAGACTCCTCTTGGAAACTTGAATACACACTTCCATAGCTTTCATGGCATGATTCACATAAAAGTTCAATTTTTGTAGAATATCCCATGGATTGGTGTTGTTTTATAACAAGGGCACAGTTTGTACAATATTTGCAAGGAACTTTTTGCAATAGTTCAGAAAACACAGCCTTGTGGGTAAAAATATAACTTGCCTCAGGTTGGGAAGATGTACTTGGGTCAGATAATGGATCCCTCTGTAATATAAAACTGTATTTTCATCAACAGTTTCAGGAGATTTCTGCCATCGCTTCTTGCTGTTTTCAAACAACATCTTCCTCCTTTTGGTAGGACGACCCTTAGGTTTTCTATATCTCGATGATATAAGATCCATACTAATAATTTTAAACAATAAATGCGATTTAAAAAGAGCTTTAGTTCTGAAAATAACTTTTTGTTTTGGTAAAATCAATATGAAGTTTGAGTAAAGTTGAACGAAAAATGCAAACCGAAGTTTGAACGAATGGTAAACAAATAATGTCAATTTAGGTCTCAGATACAGTTAAAGCAAAGTGTTGCCAACCTGAACTTGATAAATTAACATTTAAAAATAAAAATTAGTGAGGCTTTGTCTACAGTAAATAAAATTTTTCCTGTCAAAGCGCATGACAGCTACAATAGCATGACATTAGAAAATGTAAACAAAGGGGCGTGGTCATGGATGACTAATTCGAAATTACCCTATAACTCAGTAAAAAATGCATAAAACCCCCCAAAAAATTTTCTGTTTGATAGAGAGGCTAATAAAATATTATAATCAGCAAAAAAATTTTTTTCGATATTTTGGACAATTTTTCACATTTTAACTGTCCACTGTGTGTAGCCTTAAGAGATCTTTAAACACAATTTGAATGTATTTTTGAAATAGTGAGGGAGAATTACACAAACCAAAAGGAACTCTATTACATTGGTATTGACCATTATGTGTTATGAAACTGATGTATTTACGGCTATCAGGATCAATTTTGATGTGAAAATAACTGTTTTTTAAGTCCAGATTTGAAAAGAGTATCACTCCATGCAGTTGGTCAAAAATGTCTTCAATGAGGGGAAGTGGAAATCTTTGTTTAATTGTTTTAGAATTAAGAGCACGAAAATCAACATAGAGTCTGGTTGACTGGTCTTTTTTCTTGACAAGAACTAAAGGTGCGGCAAAATTAGATGAACTTGGGGAAATTATTCCATCAGACAGCCATTGCTCAATTTGCTTTGCGACGATAATTTTTTCCGCTTGACTTAATCTTCTAGGTCGTAACACGATGGGTGTGTGTCATCAGAAAGGATAATTTGCATCTGTAAGTTCGTATCTTTAATTGTATTTGGTTTGTAAGATTGAATAAGGTTTTCAACTTCGCGACGCGGTTCAACGTTCAAAGTATGCGATAAATCTACTTGAAGATAAATTACATTTAAATTTGATAAATAACAATCCTCATTTTGAAAAAGCAAAGAGAGAGATTCGTTTTTATTATTAACTGATAAAGAATTACAATCGCTAATTTTCAATCCAGAAAAAGATTTGTTTACGTTAGCTTCGCGCTGAAAATCAGTTATATAACATGTTTGATCGGATATGGGCTGTGACGTCAGTTAATATTTCTTATTTTCTTTTTCTTCGAATAATTTCTATTTTGAAGAGTGTAACGATTCTTTTTTATTCATTGGGTGTTTTACATTACTCGCGCTGTCAATGTTTTGAAATTGAATTGAGCCATTTGGCCTTGAACCTTCGCCGGAAGGATTTGGGATAGTTTGCGGTGCAAAAGAATGCAAGCTCGACATATTTTGGCTAACTGATTGAAAAGCGAAATTATTTGCCTGTCATTTTTATTTTTATGCGAAAGAAAGTTCTTAGAATGAGAGGAAGTAGGATATTTTCTGAAATCCGTGCATTTTCTTTTTCTGCTTTATTTAAAACATCAAAAATATTAGGCGGAACTATTAAATCACAATACAATTTATTACAGACAGCTGTAGTTACTATTATCGGGTTTTCACGAAAACTTGGAAGAGCTAATTTAATATTAGTAAGTTCAGCTTGAATTTCATTTCCGAAAGCACATTGTGACGTCGTCACAATGGAGAAAGCGCCTCTATTCATAAACATTTCCACAGCTGGAGAAAACGTGTTTTTAGCTGCATTGTGTTGTATCAGACAGCTGGACCGTCGGCGACGGTGTGTCTGGGGGACACTATGGACCGGGCATCGCTGCATTATTTTCTATTCATGGGCAGTGATTGTACGTCTTGAATGCTGGCGCCTCTGCAGGCGGCGGCGAGGTGTTTGAAGTGCCAGATGTCAGCCGGGCCCTTGTCACCGGGAACCTTTGAGAGGGACCGGACTTTTGTCATCTCTGCACGAATGGATGACGTGCAAGACCGTTGGTGCCGGGTGCAAAACCCTGAGGTCGGCCAATGGGGATTGATGAGGGGCGTGGAGTGAACCCGACCCTAGAGTTTAAAAGAGAAGCTTCCTAGGAGAGATACCGAAGAGAGAAGCCTGCTGACGGAGGAAGAGACTCCGGACAGACTCCTGAGAGACTCCTGAGAGACTCGTGATAGACTCCCACGAGAGATTCCCGGAATTGAACCCTGCGGACGAAGGAAGAGACTCCGGACAGACTCCTACGAGACATACCCAAGAGAGAGGCCCGCTGACGAAGGAAGACTCCTCGAAAGACTCCTAATAGACTACGACGAGAGATTCCCGGAACTGAACCCTGCGGACGGAGGAAGAGACTCCGGACAGACTCGAACTAGGCATTCGTTAATAATTAGCTTAGCGTACATTTTCAATGTTGTGCCAAGACGTTACAGCTAATTAAATTGGTGGCAGCGGTGGGATTGGCATTTGGCTAATTAAATTGGTGGCAGCGCGCTGGGATCGGCATTTAGCTAATTAATTAAATGCCCGAATCCTTTTTTATTTAAAATAATTTTTGAGAAAAAAGAAATAACAAAGAGAAAATGCCAGCCGTGTGTGCGAGAAAAATAAAAGAACTTTAAACAACGCAAATTTCTCCTGAGTTCCTGTGATGTCTCCATTCTTATCGTTAAAGTGTGTTCCTGTTGCTGGAAAATTTCCGGAGAGCCTGCTGTCCATTTTCCTGTATATGAATTGTTGGGTGAATCAACGAAAGAAACAAGCGGAGGAAAGCCGAAAACAGACCCTGATTTCCGTCGGCTGATTTTGAAGGAAGTCAAGAGAATTCAGTGTGAATTCCCGTCCAGGTGTGCCATAGATTTTGGCAGTGATTCGAAACAGAAAGGTGAGTCTTTTCTTTGAGATTATACTCGGGGCAGCAATTGATTATTATTATTGTTATGATTAATGTATGTAAAATTTTGGTAGTAAATAATTTACGTACTAAGTAAAGTTAGCAAACACTAGAAAGAGAGACTAGAAGGATTTTTTAAGTTTTGTATGATGTATAAATGTGCGATTTATTAGTATTGTTGTTTGTGAAATATAGTTAAGTATATAGTAGTTATACTTGTTTCATTGGTACAGTTACTGGGCAGAGTACTGTATTGTTTTTAGGATTTGCGCACATTTGTGAAATATAGTTAAGTATATAGTAGTTATACTTGTTTCGTTGGTACAGTTACTGTGCAGAGTACTGTATTGTTTTTAGGATTTGCGCACATTTGTGAAATACAGTTAAGTATATAGTAGTTATACTTGTTTCGGGGTACAGTTACTGTGTAGAGTACTATATTGCTTTTAAGATTTGTGCGTTTTTGTCAAATACAGTTAAGTATACAGTAGTTATACTTGTTTTATTGGTACAGTTACTGTGGAGAGTACTGTTTTGTTTTAGGATTTTTGTGAATTATAGTTAAGTCTATATAGGTCTAGTGTATTTCTAGTGTGCATTGAGTTTTGTATAATTTTTGTGACAATTAAGCTTAGTTTTTGTTTTGTGTGTATTAGTGCACCATGGCATACTTATTAAGGCAAAGAAAAGACGTATTGGTAGAAATGGCGAAAGAGTTGGGAGTCGAAGCCGATAATACTTTACTTAAGATAGAAATTAAGAATAGAATTTGTCAGAGTGAATACTATAATGAAGAATTAGCTAATTGTTTGTTAGAGGGTATTTTGGAAGAAAAACGGGAACGTGAAAATAAGGAAAGGGAACTTGAGCGTGAACGTGAAAATAAGAAACGGGAACTTGAGCGTGAACGTGTAAATAAGGAACGGGAACTTGAGCGTGAACGTGTAAATAAGGAACGGGAACTTGAGCGTGAACGTGTAAATAAGGAAAGGGAACTTAAAATAAAGGGGTTTGAAGAGCGTAAACTAATGAGGGAACGAGAATTAGAGCGATTGAGAGCTGTACGCCGAGATAAGTTACAAAATCAGGAATCTAATCTAAAAGTAGAAGATAGTCGAGAATTGCGCACAGGAGAGTTATTTGTCAGGAAATCGGTCGAGGGAAGTTAGTGAACCGATTAAAAAGTGTAGGCCGGTAAGTAATCCGGATGTTGATAGAAGTGAAAAAACCGCCATGCCTTCTGAAGTTAGAATTGAGATTTGTGACCCCCCGGTGAAACGCACGTGTGTTAATCCCTTGTCCGAAGTGAAAGGGGTAGGAAAAGAGAAGGATAAACTGTCTAGGCTTGAGAAAGGGAAAGAAGTCGATATTTTTGGAATTCGTGATTGTGAATGGAAGGTGGGGTCAAGGGCAGTTAAGGAGAGTGTTACAGCTGTGATGACGGTGGCACAGCCAGTAATAAATCATGAGGACATAGGAGTAAGTTCTCGAGGATTGATAGTAGAGACGGGTTTTACTATCCCTGCAACATTGAGTTGTGAAATTAAGAATGATGAAAAGGAGGCTAGTCAACTCTCAGTTGAAAGGGGAGCGGGCCTAACAGTAGGTCATAAAAGTTTTCAAAACCCTACAATGGCTAGTATAAAAGCGGAACAGAGGAAAGGGAAAGAAATTTACGCGTGCGCCGTTGTTAGGAAAGATGTCGGAGATAAATCAACAATGCGTTTGATTCCCTCCAATTCAAAGGGTACTGATAAGAATTGGTTAGGGGTTGGTAAAATGACAAGTTTAGAATTTAATTACGATTTACCCAGAAAAAGGGATCGTAGTGCAATTTATCGTGTAAATTTAGTAAAACTGTATCGTAGGAGGCCGAAATCTGTAAATTTTGTTACAGAAAATAGCTCGGAGGGAATGGAGAAAGAAACCGAATTCCCCTATCTGGTAAAGCTATTTATGGATTTTGACTTTCGGGGTGTTTTAAGGGAAAGTCAACTGCACTTTAAATTACCGCCGGATAGAATTAACTATTTACGAATGGTCGTTGATAGAAATAAAGAAAGGTTTCCTCCAAATCCCGGGACGATTTCTTTAATCCAGAGGGATAACCAGTTAAGTAGAGGAAAACCATTTAAAATTAAAACTTTTTGCATATACCTGAGATTGATTAATACTCTGGGAGAGGAGTTTGGGTATCCCAGGGATGTGAGTGTAATCGAGATGGGGCAGTTCAATCGTACATTGTCCGCTGTTAAGTTTAGAGAAGTGAATCGATACTCGTACACGTGTACTAAGTATAGGCGTTCGAACCAGGTGACGCGAGCCAAGATTCATCTTTTGTTAAAAAGAGAAGGTTTTGTAGAGAAGAAAAGCACGGCCTCGTGGGTCATGGTACTGGATTTGTGGAAGTGGTACTTTCGTCGTTCACTCATGCTGAGATATCAGAAGTATGCCGCATACGTAATGCCATTTGGCATTTACATTAGAAAAAGGAGTTTTAAGATCATATGCGCATCTTCTTATGGATGTAAATTAACTACTCAGGTTTTGGAACGGTTACCGCAGTTTGCTTTACGTCGATTGGTTAATATAAACATCTTGGCGCAAATTTGGAAAAATCGTGTAAAGCAAATAGACTTAGTATTAGAAGGGTTGAGGAGTGTGAGATTGGAATTCATACCGACCAAAGGGAAATTAGAGCTGTGGGAAAGTTTCTTAAGTGTACATAATAGAGATGTAGTGAGTTCATTTCGTGAGCTGAGGAAGTACGTGGTTAATTGTATTTTTAATGATAGTGCCATAAATTACCACTTTACCCAACGTTGTAGTAGGAAAGATAATGAATTGTGGAATAACTTGTTATAAATATTGTGAGAAAGTGTGCAAAGTGCTAAGATGGAAATTTTTCTTTAAACTAATGTTGTTTAGCCCAAATAATTCCAAATGTTTGTATTTACAGTTCTTTTTAATGTAATTTTTAAAAAAATCATTTACTTTAATTAAAGAAAGTTACATAGAAATGTCATTGGATTAAACAGACTGGAATAAGCAGTCATTTAAAAATTTCCTATTAATTAATTTTAACTTTTTATTGTATTTTTGTGTCTATATTACTGTATTGTGTGTATATGGTGGAAACAAAAATTTATGTTACTGAAAATCTTTTGTGTCTCTCAGCCAAGTATAAGCACATAGATGTCTAGTACAGTAGTTACGTGTGATTTAACGTATAGTAATATTAGTAAAATATTAGCATTTAACTTATTCACTTAAAACTCAAGTTTTTTAAGACGAGATGTAACATTAAGAAAAGAATCCAAGATTTGAAATTTAGGTTTTTATTGTAAAGTGTGTAAAATGTTATGGAATTTTGGATTTACTTATTATCATATTTTTGAGTGTTTTTTTTTATTATTGGATTGCTGTCCTAGTTGATCTCATTGTTAAGACATTCTTTCTTTGAGTCAGTCATAAGAACAGATCCAACATTGGACCAGAGCAGTCCAGTGAAATGGACGTTTTCAGGGGGAAGGAGTTGTGACGTCGTCACAATGGAGAAAGCGCCTCTATTCATAAACATTTCCACAGCTGGAGAAAACGTGTTTTTAGCTGCATTGTGTTGTATCAGACAGCTGGACCGTCGGCGACGGTGTGTCTGGGGGACACTATGGACCGGGCATCGCTGCATTATTTTCTATTCATGGGCAGTGATTGTACGTCCTGAATGCTGGCGCCTTTGCAAGCGGCGGCGAGGTGTTTGAAGTGCCAGATGTCAGCCGGGCCCTTGTCACCGGGAACTTTTGAGAGGGACCGGACTTTTGTCATCTCTGCACGAATGGATGACGTGCAAGACCGTTGGTGCCGGGTGCAAAACCCTGAGGTCGGCCAATGGGGATTGATAAGGGGCGTGGAGTGAACCCGCCCCTAGAGTTTAAAAGAGAAGCCTCCTAGGAGAGATACCGAAGAGAGAAGCCTGCTGACGGAGGAAGAGACTCCGGACAGACTCCTGAGAGACTCGTGATAGACTCCCACGAGAGATTCCCGGGATTGAATCCTGCGGACGAAGGAAGAGACTCCGGACAGACTCGAACTAGGCATTTTTTAATAATTAGCTTAGCGTACATTTTCAATGTTGTGCCAAGACGTTACAACATGTTAATTGAGCAGTTCCTAAAGATTTTGTTTCGGGTGGAATGAGGGAGGATTTCACACACACAATATTCGCTCCCGAATCGATTAAAGTTTTCACGATTTTATCATTAACAAAAATATTTTCGTATTGCTATTCATGTAAGGATTCATTAAACATTTTACCTTCGACTTTACAAACAGGACCGTGATTTGTATTAGGTCTAGAATTGAAATGAGTTTCGTTTCTGTGAGAGCTACGACGAGGATTATTTGCTGAAGTGTTTCGTGAACAATTTGTGAAATTTTTATCACGAGAGTTGTAGCGATTAAAGCCCTGAGACGAGAAAATTTTTTTGTTTACTGTCATACGGCGGTTGATGGTGTGTGTTGTCGGAATACGACTTTCGCTTTGCTACGAAGAAAACATCGCATTCCCTAGCCAATTGAGTAGGCTTAAACCAAGATTCGTTTTGGCGTATCGCGATATGTTATTGCGTTTCTCGATCGAGGGTGGAAAATAATTCGTCGGCTATCATTAACTCACACAAAGTTTTAAAATCATTCGCATTACGAAGTTTACAATAATATTCAAAAGAACTTGTTAATCGTGACGGAAACTGTACGTGCGATTCGTTTGACAATCGTTGGGCCCTACGGAAATTAACTAAGCATTCTTGTGGGGTTGGTTGGAATTCTCGTAAAATAATGTGTTTAACTTTCTCGTAATCTTGGAGTTCGTTTTCGGGAATATAAAGCAAAATACTTTTAGCTTTTTCACCGATAATATTAATAATGATCTCTGATTTGAATTCCTGTGGAACATTTTTGGTTGTAAGCGCACGTTCAAGTGAAAGAAAAAATAAATTATAATTTTCAGGCTTAGAAGGAACTGGCATACTAAGGGTCTTAACTGATTTAATGAGACTTTCTAAAAGGTTAGTTGACGGTGTTTCGAATGTTGCAGTAGTCTTGTTTGAATTATTAGAATTTATAGCGTAGTTTATTTTCGCGAGTTCAATTTCTTTTTCAAGTTGAATGATTTTTTGGGCCGTTTGCTCGGCTTCTTTTTTCTCTAGTTCTGCTTGTTTTTTTTCTGATTCTGCTTGTTTTTTTTTCTAATTCTACTTGTTTTTTTTCTAGTTCTGATTCTTTTCGTTCCTCAACGAGTAAATTAAGCATATCCTTAACGAATTCAGGTTCGATTTAGAAAGTGTCAGTTTGTTCGATTAGTGCTTTTAAAATCACAAGTGTAGCATTTTCTGGGACAGTAACACCTAGTTCTTTCGCGGAAGTTATTAGATCTTCTTTCTTAGTATTTCGATACATGCTGAGTAAAAAAGGTTTGATCCTACATGATTTGACGATATCAGTTTGTAGACTGCAAATAGACTTAGCTTATAAAAAGCTATCCGTTTGCGATGAGTTCACCACTTTTCACGGCGATGACTGTAGATACGAAGCGGATGGAGTTTACACTCTTGATGCGATGAATAGGAGAGAAAATTGGCCTTTTTGTTTTACTGGAACACTTGGACGATGCCAAAGAGACTTTTTGGTCAAGCATTCGCCATTGTGTTGGGCGATTTCAATGAGCGCCGTTTGTTTTGGGCGACTTTTGATTTTAACATGAGTTCAAAAACCATTAGAGCCCCCATGCAACAGAGAGGGTGGTGTCTAGGGGTATGTTGGATGAAAAAGACGTTTAGCTTTAAGGATATTTAATGACATCTACAGGTTGTTAAACCTGCCTAGGCGCGCGCTGCTGGGACAAGGTAAATGTATTCCTTCTCCCGCTTACATCCGGGGTTTACAGAGAGTGGCGCTGGTGTCGCCTGAGCGTATACAACATATATATATTATATATTGGCTTGAGGACCAAGACCTGACCTTGCGGGGGGCCCAATTATTTTCCGTTACGCCACTGTATATATGTTACCGGCAAAACATGAAATTAAACCTATTAATCTATAGAATGCCTAAAACTAGCTGGCAATGTATGAAAGGATTTCTATTTCACACATTAACTAGGCATTATAGAATGCCAAATGAGAAACCGGCAAAGTATGAAATACATCTCCAATTCGTTTCGAATATTACTTGGAAAGACACGACACTTTTGACGCGGGCCTCAGGCTCAGAATTTGTATGTTGCACATTGCGGTTTGTTCGGAACAGTGTCAAAATACTCAATTTTACTTAAACTATTTCAACAAAAAAAAATTTTCTGTGGTGTTGGAGACGGTTTGTAGCAAAGGTCGGCAACGTATCGCACACTTGACACTTCACAGCTAAAAGGTTGCCGACCCCTGGTCTATAGACATGAAACAACTATTCGACGACGAGCTGGCCAAAATTCGAGTAAATGCTGAAAAAATTTTTTTACTGAAATTAGTAGAAGTTATAATAACTGATGTACAAAATGCCAAAATGACTACTAAGAAGGAACCCAGGGACTATTGGTTGCTGAATAGCTATGGTACAATGTTTGTGGAAAAAGAAAAGAGAGAAATATCATTTATACCTGTTAAAAAAGGCGTCAGTACTATACAGAAGTGGTCCTCAATCCCCGGTCCTTGGATCAAATGGTATCGGGCCACTCAAGGAGCATTAAATTATTTCCATTTTTTTTTACTGGGGTGTAATTCTCTCTTGTTTGTTCGACTTTCCATGAAAATCCCTTTATATTTCATGTAAACTTACTACATATTGATTTTTTGGTGAAACTAAATTTTATTTTGAAGGCATGCTTAAATACACAACTAAATTATTAAATCCAAGCAATTTAAAATGTACTTAATCAACGTCCCACACTCAGCGGGCAGCGGCAAAATTATTATCAAATGTTTATCGCTCCGGAAGATATAATGATGAGAAGCATTTCTATACAGTATTACATCACGAATTTTGAGGATGCGATAGAATTCTGAAAAAACTTCCAACCAAATAAAAAAAATGTCACACGTTAAGATATTGAACTGTACATCCCCCTTAGTGAGTCTTGCTAGAAAAAGAACAGAAAATTATTTTTTTAAAAAAAGGCATTGTTGTGAAACTTAGGATTTTTTTAAGGCCAATATATTGTTACTTGTAATGAATGGGAAATAGGAGGGATTCTATCAACTTGGAGCTTCTGAAGGAATTTTAAACAAGTAAATACGTAATCACAATTTATACTTTGAGCCCTATGAACGTGCTTAGAATTACAAATATTCCTGACCAAGAAATTCCTCTCCTGTCAGTCGTAATTGCTCATTCCAATGGAAGCGGCCAAGGATTCTTCAAGTGTATGTGTATCAAGTGTAAGTATCAAAATAAAAATTATTTTTGCGTGAAAATGTAACCAAGTGTAATTCTAAATGTCATGCCATTCAAGCCTACCATGTTGCAACACAAGTAGGTTAATTTTAATTTCTTATTTTTTATACGAAAATTTTGTTTTCTTCTATTAGAAAGGGAAATTTTGTTTAGTGCAACTTTCATTTTCTTTTGTGCATTTTGAATATTTTTTTTAATGGTACTCTCATTATTTCTTCAAAATGACATTTGTATTTTTTAGCAATGTACGTCATTGATACAATAGCCTTATCTTGATCTTTTCCCATACTTTGCCTAAATAGATTTGGCGATTCTATAGAATGCCTAGGCAAAGTATGTAATAATTCTCATATTTCATACTTTGCCTAAAAACGTCTGGCATTCTATAGAATGCCGGCATTTCATACTTTGCTGGTAACATATATGCAAATTATAAAAGCAGTGGCACCATCTGGTGTGGACTTTACATATAAAAAGCTAGGCGCGAACAGGATATATACACAAACTACCTTATTACTGGTTTTAATATAATATCAATGGCGGTCTGAAAATTCGGAGCCCCACCGGAGAGACCAAATGACATATGTAAGCGCATATGTACAATTATTCGTCTCAAAGACAGTCTTGGGAATATCTTTTGGATGAACTGCTAATTGAAAATATCCTGACCTAAGATCGAGCGTCGATGTTATCGTGCTCACGGGGATATTCGTAATTATGAGTGGCAGCGGATAAAGGGGATATTTGGTAATCGTATTTAATTTGCAATATTCTACCTCCAACATGTATGACTCTGGAGGCAGTCTGTTATGTTTCCAAAATAACACTACTGGTGACGCATATGGAGACTGTACAAGGCAGGGAGGGCGAATCAATGGTACACGCGCGATTGATTGCACACGACACAATATTTGTGGCACGCCACCAATCCAAACGGTGTTTAAATTTTATTTTAAAAATAACAAAGTTCACTAGGAAGTATTACGAACAAACTGATTCAACGGCAGACTGGTTTGCTATTGTCTTGCCTTAGTTACGTCGTGGACTACGATGCAAATTTTGTCTACGTATTACATAGTCAATTGTGTTGACACAACTATATTTTATTTGTGTTATATTTACAATTTTCAACTCCTATTTAACAATGCTAGTTCAGCAATGAAACAAAAAGAGCAGTGTAGTAAGTGTAGCAGAGAATTTCAAACTTGGTGGGCCAAGAAATATGGCATGATTTTTAAAGACGACAAAACGGTGTGTGTTTTATGTTCTGGAACATGGTATGTAGAACGTCCGTAAAACGGCGGTTTGAAACAAATCACAAATCATTTTGTCAAAAAACCGAATCAGAACCAAAATAATTAATTGCAAGCACAATAAAAGACAGAAATAAGCAGTTGACGACTATGATGTTAGCAAAAATTGTCATACGAGTTACCAAGCAGCATATGTCATTGCTCGGCATAGTTAAGGGAAATTTGAAATACAAACTTGACTCATAAAGTGAATAAAATTGTCAAAAGTATGAAGAAATCAACATTTATGAAGAGAATGGGATAATTCTGTATGCGCTTTTGGAATTTTCATTATAAACTTTCATATATCTAAATTATACAATACATTGAAGAAATCGAAAATAAAACATATAAAATATACGAAATGTAGGGGGAAATTAAGAAATTAACAAATGTAACTTCATAAATAATTTAAATATGTAAATAAATCATAAAATAAGAAAAATAAATTTAAAATACATTATTAATGTACTAAATAAATTACCATTAATTAAGAAAAAAAATTACGTACCGTTACAAATGAGAAACAATTTTTTTTCACTCGAGTGAAATTGAATCAGAGATATTTAAAGTTTTATCTTTGAGCTGTGTTAAATGGGGCCATCCATAAGATTCGTTAGGACCAGGAAATGATTTCTAAAACCTCAGCAAAATATTATTTTCATGACTCGATCATGATACGAATTCACTCCTATAGAGGGCGACACTATTAATGTAACAACCGAAAATCCATGAAATGATTTCTTTTTTTCTTGAGAGAGAGAAGAATTTTCTAATTTTTAAATATTTTTTTTTTTCAACTGACTTAAAATCTCTAAAGTCCAAGGCCCGGGGTAAAATCGCTAGCATTATTTTTAATTTCCGATGCTTTTTGAGCATTTTAATATTTTGTGAAAATGTTTTCGATTGTATTGCTTAATGATCATTTAAGATCTAATCGTATAAATGCGCTTATAGTCTTAATTATTTATGTCTGCATTGAAGTGTTCATTAAATATGTATAAAGTTACAAAAACAGAAATTTTGGTGGCAGTATTTTTAGTACTTGGCAAGATATGCTCCCAAGACATTAGTTTACACTGGTGTGCAAAAATTAAGGACGAAGTCGAAAAATTAGCATATCAGCTGAACGAAGAGGCAGCGCGGACAGAAAGACCAATCAGGAGATTAAGTGAGGTGATGTACGGTAGCACATGCGCAGATATGCAGGTAGACGTAATGGGGGAGTGTATGAGTAGTAAAGCATGTTGTCGGTGTAAGATTAGTATTTCTGGCAAAGAGATTGCACACCGTATAGCAGTTAAAATCACACCGAGTTGCTGCCTCAACGAGAAATGGCGAATAATCAATCTGTTAGATGACATCTGGATGCTTTTACCCGAGGTCGAATCATTGGGAAGTTGGAGGAAGGTCGCAGTGTGACAAGTGTGGCTGCAGAGTTCGGAATTGCTCACAGCATCGTTTCACGACTTTGGAGACAATTTCAAACTACAGGAACAGCTATCCGGGGGTTCAGTAGTGGTCGTCCACGAGGAACCACACCCGCAGATGACCGGTATATTGCCTTACAGGCCAGAAGAAACAGGCGGCAGACAGCGGAAGAAATCGCTAGACACATGACCGATATCGCGTTTTACCGTGGCCAGAAGACTGCACGGTGGTGGACTGTTTGCACGACGCCCTGTACGATGTGTACCTCTAACGCCTGCCCATCGGAGAAGGCGTTCTCTGTGGTGCCCGGAATACCGGAATTGGAGAGACAATGAATGGGGACGAGTACTCTTTACAGATGAGAGCAGATTCAGTCTGAGTAGCGATTCTCATCGCATACTCATCTGGAGAGAGCGGGGAAGCCGCAATCATCCCTCGAACATCATTGAAAAGGACAGGTATGGAGGTGGTGGTGTTCACGTTTGGGGAAGCATCATGCTTGGTAGTCGTACAGACCTTCACATCTTCGACGCAGGTTCAGTCAACGGGACCCGTTATTGTAACGAGATTCTTCTTCCATATGTGCGTCTTTTTAGAGGCGCTATGGGTCCGCAGTTCCTTTTCATGGACGACAATGCACCATGTCATCGCACAGTAGCTGCCGAACAGCTCTTAGAGAGTGAGGATATTGAACGTATGGATTGGCCGGCACGATCTCCGGATCTTAATCCCATCGAGCATGTATGGGATTTTCTAGGCAGACGCTTGGCAACTCGTACCTTACCACCAGTAACGATTCCGGGGCTTCGATTGGCGCTGCAAGACGAATGGGCAGCAATGCCTCAACAACTCATTGACACCCTCATTCTCAGCATGGACAGACGCTGTGAAACCTGCCTAGCAGTCAGGGGAGATCATATCCCCTACTAAAAACCGGATATTTCTTGCTGGACACCCATCACAGGGATGTTTCGGCCTTCAGTCGCATTGCGCTCCATGCTACTTTTTCAATAAAGCTTCTTTTTATCCCTCTGATTTCTCTTTTAGTAAGTGTTGCTTACATTACTCATGTTCTTACGTATTGGGGATCTTACGGTATTAAATATGTTGATTTGGAATGCTTTTGTACAAAGTTATATTGAAAAAACCGTCTCGTCCTTAATTTTTGCACACCAGTGTATATTGCACACACAGAAATCTCTGAAATATTTGCATTTAACATGAGTTATGTGTGTAGTAAGTAACTTTACTTGTCTAGTTTCTATGAGGTTCAGCTGAAATTCAGAATTTCGAACGTTTTTCTTCAAAAACTTACTTCCCTTCTTTAAAAAATTTCTATTTTTACTCGTATTTATCAATTGTGTCGCTGGATTTTTGCATAAGATCTTTGAATTATTGCAAAAAAAGAGCAATTATTTCCAAGGTGATATTTCACGAAATAATTTCGTTAACGTATTACTTGAGCTTGCAAATGCAGTAAACACACAGGTTAGAAATACAAAATTTAAAATTATGTTGATAAAATCATTTACATAAACTTTGGATTCAACAGAGCAGCTAACATTGTAGTAATTATTTGATAGTGGTTATTTTATATTAAATCTTCCCATGCGATATTCTCTCTTGCTAAACTTTAGTCTAAAAAGATAAAAGGCAGGATAAACATTTTTTACATTGACACTCAGAATAAAACGTATCGGGGAAAAAAAAAAAAGGAAATAATATTGGCTTTTTGGATATAAAACTTCCCTTTCCTTGGAGCTGTTTTTTTTCGTATGAGTCAAATCAATGTTTATCATGATCATTTATTTGACTTTTGAATCGTTTATTTTTTTCTGCCGGCGTCTTACCTATTCCAATTTCAAATCCACAAAGAATAGACACTCTAAACCTCACACGTATCTGATAGGTATTACTTAATAACGCAATATCCAAAAAAACCGAAAAGGTTCAAATAGAAATCTTAATCAAAAGATCTCTCATTTCTGTTTCTGTCATATTCTGTAAGATATTCCGTTTTTTCCCCTCCTGTTGCCACTCCTAATAATTTCAACATTTTTTGTTTTATATTATCTGATAATTGTTTCACGTTTGTTTATTCCCTTCTGAATCTGGCAACAGAATTTTAGTAAAATAAGTTTATGAAATATTCTTACGCTAAGGAAAGAACTGTATACTATTTTATGATTACGGAGCGTGTGTTCAGTTATTTCGATAGTTAATTCGTTCTTTCATGTCATTTATTCCAATCTGTAAATAGCCTCATTTCTCCTGCGGGTCAAAGAAAAATCAAAGAATATTGGAATTGAAGAATAGTTTTCTAGAGTCACAACACTCCAGTTCAGTTACATACCTTGATACTTATTGGATTTATAGTTCTAAAATAAATGTTGGAATAGTTTGATGTTTTTTTGTAAGAGTTAAATTAGAAAGCTCTTCGGTGAGAGATGAGAGCGAAAGTCTGATAAATTAAAATACTATCCCCAAACTGCGTCTGCTTTACTAATAAAAATATTTCGTCTTTTTTACTGTTAGTCTGCACAACTTGGAAGGATCCTTGTCAAAAAGAGTATTTACATTTAGACGAAGAAAGAATGTAAAGGAAGTTGGTTGAATTATCTTCCATGTAAGAGAATTAATGTATAATGTAAATGTTATGTCAATGTCGAATCAGCCCTTGGCGAAGGGCTTGGTAGTTTAAGATGATGTGGACGACATCGGAGTTGACACTTGACATTACAACTTCCATACAAGTAAGGTTTGAGTTTTAAGGGGCATCAACTCCTCTATTTGATTGACGATCAGTATAATAAGATCCTAGCTAATCCTCTGTGCTATTTTAAGTAACAGAAAATCAATAAAGTATGCCCTTGAATAAATTAGAAAGGTTTTCAGACATTAAACATGGTTCAGGTACACTGGCATAGCCAGCCCTGTGAGTGGGTCTCTATTGAAAATTCGTTGGGGGGACCTTTTTTGGAAAATAAATAAAAATTACCTCATTTATAAAACTTATTCGAAAGTGTCAAAATAAACACACACATTGAAAAACTTTATTACTCAAGAACTGCTTATTGTTAATTGTTTTATAGGTGCTTTTCTAGATTTTTTTTTTTGGCAAACGCATTTATAATAATATCCATATCAGATGATTTTTGATTTTCTAAATTTATTTATTTCTACTGACAGTATTGTAAAGTTCGAAAACCAACTTTGGCCTATAAAAGTTGTAAGATGATTTTTAATAATTTTTTGCTTCGAAAACTTTTCAGCTGTTGCAGTTGAGACAGGAAAGGTGAAAAGTAGTAGGCATGCCATAAGAACATTAGGAAAACTGGCGATTGAAAGGAATTAACTATAGTTCTCCTTGATAGAGAAGGATTTACTAAGTTTCGGATTTTTAAAAAGCACAATCAGTTGTTCATAAATAGTGTGTGTTATGTATTAATCCTATTCTATTTTTGTGGCTTGTTTTTTATTTCTTAGTTTGAAAGAAATAAATGTTTATCCGGTTGTATATATAGAAGAATTCGAAAATGTTGCTAGTATCAAGGAGACTGAAATCTATGTCAGGTTGGAGATATTAACACATCTAAACAGCAACAATACACATTGACTTTGAAACATGATTCCGGATCTCATCTTCTGATAACTCATCAAAAAAGCGTTTTCTTCTCTTTCGAGCTTTTCTGAAAGCTTGACATTACACCCATTTCTTTGCAAGATCTCCGGACTCTTTTAGCAAACAGCTGTAGGAATTTTGATTTCTTATTAGAGCCAGTCTGCTCAGAAGATTATTCAACCGAATATTATCTTTTCATAGGTCATTTCTTTTCATGCTGTAGTGTTATAGAAATAGGTTCTATGATTTCATATAACCAAGAAAAAAATGCTCAGAAGCATTCTATAAAATCATATATGCCTAATACAGTAATTATATCTTTATACTCGTCAAGTTTACCTTTTTCATAGCTGAAATTAAATTAAGTTTATATAAAATGCTTTTTTTCATTATTATTAAGCAGCTAATTTAGCAAATTATTTTTAAAATATTATTAACCTTTATTGGATTTTAGCATAGCAATATAACATAGAACTTTCTATCGAAAATACTGATTTCTATACTTATCTCACACAGTATTAACAAATCCGTTATATATAAGTAGCGGTGAATAATTTAATATTATTGTTTCAAATACAATTAATTTATTGTCCTATGGGTTGAGGCAATATGTATGCATTCCTCATTTTATTTTAATTTACTGAAGCATGTATAAAAAAATTTAAAATTCGTGATAAATGTATGGAATTCTTAAACTAAGTTCTTAATTTCATAATACCATGACTTAAAAGAACATGGAAATTAGCTCTTTTTTTACTCTACAAATAAATTATTTATTTTGCATGGTTTTACACGATGTTTCATGTAACTTACAAAACATGTGAAATAAAATTAGATGCAACAATATTAACTCTATTATACAAAGGGATTCATTACCAGACCGACAAACTTGAAATCACATAGGAATGCAAATGCCGTAGTTGAGAGCAATGAAGCAGAGAAAAAGAACAGCAACATTGTTATGAAACCGAACATTTTTTATTGAATTATTCGAAATGAAGACTAAAAGTCGTTTAAAAGGCCTGGCAGTGGTGCCGCATGGAATTCTCTGCGTTCTCGAAGATTCTTGGCATGTCCAGTAGAGTAATGTACACCCCCGCATTGAGGAAAGGGGTTCTTGGGGGCTTAAAGACTGACTGATGCCAAGTATGTATTTAACCAATTTATAAAATATTGAAGGCTAAATCTGATTTTGTAGTGGGGCCGTAATATTCTTCGTTACGCCTCTGGGCATGTCATGTATCCTTCCGTTAGTTGCAGGTATTCGAACGATGAGATCTTCAACTGAAGGATCCGACGTCTCGTACAGCCAACTCTTCATGTGACCAGAACCAGACTCCCGTCATTTTCTGTTCTCACTTGCGAAGGTCGAGTGATATGGAACCTGCCTGTTACTGTAACGTCCCTGGTACAACTGCCGAGCTCCAAACACAATCGGCAAGTTTATTTGTTTGAATACGAGCTTCTTCTACTACTTCGGGGCAGATGACGACTTCCAGTAGGATCTTCCATTCAGCGCCAACTACCGCCTCGATTAATCTTTCAGAACGTAAGGAACCCCATGTCAGGTCAGCCTGACGATTTCTGGCCGTAATTTCAAACATTTCTTATAGTACAACCTTTCAAAAAATTTTTCCCGTCCCATTCATGTG
Organism: Trichonephila clavata; assembly: GCA_019973975.1. Taxonomy (NCBI): domain Eukaryota; kingdom Metazoa; phylum Arthropoda; class Arachnida; order Araneae; family Nephilidae; genus Trichonephila; species Trichonephila clavata. The sequence continues at coordinate 90,809 of BMAO01036025.1, read as the reverse complement.
TTTCTATTTCTGTTCTTTTTCTCTGCTTCTTTGCATCATAGCTTGCCACTACGGCATTGGCGACAATGCATTCATATGGGATTCCGAGACGTTTCTGCACACCCTGCAAGTTTGTCGGTTTGGTAGAAAACCCCCGTGTATAGAATAAAGAAAAATGTCTTACCATTACAATCCAAATAAGTCAGACTTGTTCACTTTAGGGAAAAAAGTTCCCTTTGGATTGTTTTCTTTATTTTTCTTAAATTAACGTCTAAAAGCGCAAGTACATTATATCACCGAGTTTCATTCATATTTTCAACAGTTACCGCACAAAGAATCACAACGTAATCAATGGAATTAACAGAGTGAAATGAAACAAATTAAAACTGGAACTATTAGAATGACTACAAATGGAAAGTGTATTGTGGAGAGAGTTGCACACCACAGGGGAGCTGTTATACGGAGCAATTAACCATCAACTGAGAGGATGACAAAATACTTCTGACACTTAGGGTCCCATTTTTTCTCAGAGAGGGAAACAACTTTTGAACCTTTGTTGGCCAAGATAGAAGATGTTGGCCAAGATTGTTATAGAAGTAAAAAAAAAAGAACCAAGATAAATAAAATCTGTAATTCTCTTTCATTGGACCACCTGTGGACAAACTTCCGACTTCGGGTCAAGTTGTCTTGAAGTTTTTTAAGTGCCAAGTTATCAGTCAATAAATCAGCAGACCAAGGAATGTTGTCATTTATAAGTAAATAACATTTCGAACAAATTTTTCCCATTCTAAATGTTATTTGTCTTTGACTTTAAATGATCTTTCTGATGAGCCACTCTGAATAGGAATTTCTTAGAAGCCTTTTCGAGTCTATATCACTCCTTGCCTTTTCATTATTTTGAGTAAAACGATACCAGCTTTTAAAGGTTTTTAACGGTGGGAACATAGATGCAGAATTCCCATGGAAAAATTGTAACCATTTGAAGCTAGTAATAGACGATTTTATCAATACAAAAGTACAAAAGTGAACTCTATTAATAAGACTTTCTGCTTACGCATGTCCGGGGCCCCTCAAACCATTGAGCTTGTTGATATCTGCGTGACCGTCCATATGTAACATTCGGCAAAAGCTGTCGGCCATTACTGAAGTGGGTAACAACTGCTCTCACTACCAAACCCACAATCGTTTGACTTGTAACTTTTTAATTGTTTTTGTTAAGTTTATATTAAAAAATTAGTCTAAAGACTTCGTCCGCTGAAATAATTAAAAACTCATGACATTCAAGAACATTGTTTGGTCCTGTAGGACCGTGAAATACGAATGTTAGCACTGTGGATACGATAGAAAAATTAAATAAAGCCAAAACTTCCTTGAGAAGCCCAGTGGCTGAGTGGTTAGTGCATCGCGCTTTCACACCACAGGTCCGAGGTTCAAACTCCGGGTTGGGCAAGGTTGACTCAACCTTTTATCCCTTCAGTGGGTCGATAAAATGAGCACCAAGCTTGCTTGGGAACTTAACACTGGGAACTTGATGTCAGGTTGACCACCTGACCGGAACATCTGCTCATGCACCTCTGGGCCCAAGGTCGCGTAGACTGAGTTGTGCACAGTAGGCCTTGGCTCTCATGGGCTGTTGCGCCACTGAGTTAAGTTAGTTAAAACTTCCTTGAAAGGAAGTATCACTAGGTTTGTAAGTTTCTTCGTAACTTGTACGAAGATGTTGATAAAACTGAACTGGATGTTAAATTGAAAAAAAATGATTTACTCCAAAAGAAAATAGAACAATTGAAAAAAAAATTTCCTTCCAAATCGAAACAGCGACACCAACTGAAGTAAGGGAATAAGAAAAAGATTTAGACAACTGTGAAATACGCCTTAAAGATTTGTAGGTCGAGTTATAAAAAATTGATGTCTGGGAATGCAATGGAAAATATGAAAATAGAACTTTTGCTCAAACAAAAATTCCACCCATTAAACTTCTCACCTTTTAGGAAAAATAGGAATATTTTAATAACTTTAAATCCCAATTGGATGATATAATTAAAACAGACGAACAACTGACTCAGTCACAGAAATTGTACTATTTGAATTCATGTCTCTCAAATCAAGTTAAGGAATTGGCCTTCACATTCGATACCTTTTATTTATTGTATGAAGCACTTGAATCCCGATATGATAACAAAAGATTGATTGGAGATATTCATGTGCAACAAATATTAAATTTTAAGAATATAGAACGAGATAATTCAAAAGAAATTCATCAAAGACAAACTTACATGCTTTAAAATTATTAAACTATGAACAAAATAATTTATTTGATGTATTTTTACTTAATATTATGTTAAAGAAATTGGATAATTAATTACGAAAAAATTTCGAACTGAGTTTAAAAGCAAAAGATGTTCCCACGTTTAATGAATTTATATCATTTTTAGAACAACGCGAAACCATTCTTTATCCGTAGATTAAAATCAATTGTACAAAAGAAACAAAAACAATAATAAGAAAACCTAGTCTATCCTTTAAAACAAAAACCCAACTTTTAAGAATCCATCTGTTGAAACCAAGAGTTGCATAGATTGTAAAGAAAAAAACTTGACATCCGGTATTTTCGATGTAAAAAATTTCTAGAATTGAACTCCGAAAAACGATTAGATCTTGTCCGATTCCATAAGTTATGTGAACTGTGTTTACGAAAAGACCATAAAAAGTCGCTTCTATGTATTTGTGCCCACATACAGCAATAGACATTCCCGATCCCTCTGTTCTGCTTCATTCGGAGACCAACGAAAGGGGCCCGTTGAACCTCAAGCACTAACAAACCAAGAGGACCGAAACTCTTCCAACCTTAACACAACGCAGCTACTCCAAAAAGAACGTGCTGATATAGACATTTTCTTAAGAAATAATGAAGGTCGAGAATAAAATGGTCCGTCATTTTTGATTTCGCGTCAAACATAAATATATATATAGAAAGATGTGCAGTTTTCATGGCTTTGCAATAGAAAAAATAAATACCTCAGTTCAGAACTTAATTCAATGAAACCAAACTTAAAGGGGAAAATGAATACTTTAATTTCTAATAAAAGTGGTACTTTCAAAGAGAACATAGAATTTTTTATGACTGAAAAAATTACCGGGTTGACACCAAGTGCTGAGTTAGATGTTTCAGAAATAAAAATTCCTGAATTTTTAGATTTATCAGATCCCTATATATATTTTTATGAAGCTAAAGAAATTCATGCTTTACTGTGAATGCGGATATTTTCTTTAGAAAATTAAAGATAACGTTTATAAAGTAAACGAAGAATTGCTATTCAGGGAAACTGAATTCGGATGGGTTGCTGGCAGACGACTCCAGGAAACCAAAACTGATAACTTTTCATGTTATCTTCTTAAAGATAATGATTTTAATGAGGATACATTAAAGCTGTTTTTTGAGCTTGAGTCACTTGGCATGAAAGATGACCCTTGCTACCGTGAAGATGACTAAGTTATGAATGTTTTTAAAGAAATCGTACGATATAACAATAATCGGTATGTAGTTAAATTACCTTTTTCGTAAACATTGTCGGACTTGTCTTCGAATTGTCGGGCAACTTTTTTGTGGCAAAACAACGTTTCCAAAGTTTATAGCAAAGGTCACAAATAGATAAAACGCTTTAAACTCAACACAAGGAAACTATTCAAGATTATTTGAACCAAGGAATAATATAAAAGGTCGAAAATACTGAAACTAATGTACACACAAACCAATGTATTACCACACCAAACAATAAAAAAGGAAGGTCGTGTAACTACTTCTACTTGTATTGTTTTTGATGCAGCTTCACACCAAGATAACGAACTATCATTGAACGATTGCTTTTGGCCTGGAACTAATTTGAATCCTAATCTTTTAGATGCATTAATTAATTTAAGGCTAAAACGTGTTACAATATTATCGGATATTCGTCAGGCTTTTCTTCAAATCTGTGCTTGGCGGATAAACATAGACTTTGTACTGTTTTTGTGGACATATAGTAATCCAAGTATTGAAAAAGAAGCCCATTTTATAAATTTATGGATTTAACAGGTTGTTGTTTGGAATTAATTCTAGTCCATTTCTACTAGCAGCGACAATCAAATATCATATTGAGAAATATAATGAAATTCATCCCATAACTGTATGACATTTATATTCTTTTATGTAAGTGGATGTTTGGATTTCGGGGCAGGATACTCCAGAGGAAGCTCTTTCCATGCTAAGAACATAATAAAAGAAGCAGGAATGGAGATAAGAAAATGGATCAGAAACGATACAGTTTTAATGACTTTGTGGGCGAAAGAAGATTTCGACACATATCCTATAAATACATTCATAAGCATGGAATAAACAAAACAAAAGTATTAGGCATGGCTTGGCAAACCCTAGATGACTGTCTAACGTTGGATACTTAAGGTTTTCTAGATTTCATTTCGACAAACGAAAATGCTAAAGGATTTCTCTCTATTGGGAAGATATTTGATCTCCTAGGATTACTTTTCTCTTTCACTATAAGGACTCATACAGGAACTTTGGATAAAAAAATAACTTGGGATGAAATTTTACCCCCAAAGTTAAAGTAAAAATAGTTGATCTGGTGTAAAGAACTGCCCCTCTTAGATCAACTTAGAATTCCAAGATTAGTTCTTGATTCTACGATTGATGAGTTAAGTGATCTCATTGAAATTTACACATTTTGCGATGCCTCTAAAGTCGCCTATGGAACAGCAGTTATGTGAAAGTGAAAAATACAACAAAGTGCTCGTTAATCTCATCACTTCAAAATCGAGGGTGACATCCCTAAAAGCAGTTACTTTACCTTGACTTGAGCTCTTGGAAGCTTTAGTAGCAGCTCGTTTGAGTTCAAAGGTGCAAAAAATCATCCGCAGGAAAAGGGAGTGCAAAGTGTTCCACTGGACGGACTCCAAAATAGTTCTGTTCTGGATTAAAGGCTCTTCAAAAAGTTGGAAACAATTCGTGGCTAACAGAGGGAAAGAGAGCCTCAAGTTAACGGATCCTGATTCCTGGTTTCATTCCTCAGGACAAGACATTCCATCAGATTTCTTGTCTAGGGCACTTGATGCTGATTGACTTCTTTCTAAAAACAAGTGGTGGAGTGGTCCAGCATTCCTAAAAAACTGACGAACTCTCAGAAACTGTTTCTGAGTGCCCGGAAATAAATGAAGAAAAGTATTTGCCTGAATTGAAATCAGAGGACTCTAAAAAATGTGTATTGACTTTAAATTTTAATCAAACATTTTTTGATTACTTACTTTCTCGTAGTAATAGATTTCTAACTATCGTTCGAGTGGTAAGTTTTCTTTGCAGGTTTCTATTCAATTGTTGAAATCCAGTTAAGAGGGACCTCAAATGAAATGACGGAAGAATAAATTTATTTAATAAAACTTGGCTCACATTCTGCACGGAAAGGAGAGCCATGCAAAATGGTGGGAATTTTGTAATAAAAGTAAGATTTTAAATTTATCATCTTTTACAGATGATAAGGGAATCAATCATAAGAGTTGGTGGAAGACTCACAACTCGAGTAAGCATCCTATATTACTTTCTACGAAAAGTAAGCTAACTGAAATTACTGTTTCATGAAAGTAATTTAATTTTGGCCCCCAACATTTACTTCAACAGCTTAGACTTAAATATTGGCCAATTCACACTGACGAAATATTTGCAGAGAAGTTGTGTATAACTGTGTAATATGCTTTAAATTTAATGCTAAAATTTTTTCTAAAAAAATGGGCAAATTGCCTAAAGAAAGAATTATTCCTGATAAGGTCTTTAATTAAACTGGAACTGATTTGTGTGGACCCTTTCTTATCAAAATAAATATCAGAGGAAAGAACCTGAAATGAAAATTAAGTTTGTATATTTATTTAGTTTGTAATACACACACACACACATGCACGCACGCACGCACACACACACACACACAGAGAGAGAGAGAGAGATAATCAGTGATTTAACTTCACAAACTTTAATTGCCGCATTGAAAAGATTTGTTTTAAGAAGGGGTAAATGTCCTAAAATATTTTCGGGTAGTGGTACTAACACAGAGCTTCTCAAACTTTAACTATTGGCGACCCAATTTTCAATCATAATTTTTATCGCGCCCCCTTATACAAAAATAATATATTGAATGCAATAAAAATGAACTTGGCGCTAAAGCTACAATACGAACTTAATTATAAACCGTACAAATTAACAAGATACACATATTAAATTTTGTATATGTTATTTTTAAATGATATATATTTTAAGCAAATTACTTTTAAGTAATAGGATAATTATCATGTTATTTTTTTACTTTCGCTAATTTTAAATTGGAGCAGATTGCAAAATGATATTTAATTAAAAATATATTTCCTCCATCATCCATTTCCAAAAGTAGAAATGTCATTAAAAAATAATCTACGGTTTATGTTGCTCTCTATCATGTTCATCCCATCTAGCATTCTCGCGAACGTCTGCGTGGGTCTGGGCAACTTATAGGATGTCTGTGCAAAACATGCAAAAATGCTGTACCTCGTAGAATTCCAGTTAGTTTTGGTCGAGTCGATACTTCTATAGCTACCGAATCTACCTAGAATGTACATTTTATAATTTGCGCTTTAGTTGTAATTCACGGTATTAAGTATTTACGCCAGTAGATTAATAAAAATATTGATACATTTTTAATTCGTAAGCGAACTAATAAGCGTGATGATAATAAATCATCAACTAGTACACAGACGAGCATAGTTCTAAAAATTAAATCAAGTATGTATTCTCAGAATATTTAAATTTTCTATTAACCACTACTAAAATAAATGGAGAAGAAAAGACCCTGTGTGTGTTATTTGTTCAAAAATATATTGGTAGCAGACAGTATGAAACTTAATAAACTTAAAAGTCCCTTGGAAACGCTTCATGGTGAGTACATTAACAAGCCTCGAGCGTTCTCTGAATTAAAATTAAATGAAAAACAAAAATCATTTAAAAAAAAACGTTGTTAGTGAATGACAAAGCTTTATATATATATATATATATATATATATATATACTTACTTCTTACAAAGTATCATAGAAAATACCAAATGTAAAAGCGTCACACCATTGGCGAAGAGAGCTTATTTGCCAGCAGCAATTGAGATCGCAGAAACCATGTTGGAGACAATTTTGACAAAGAGTTGCTGTCCATAGACTACAACTCTTTTGCAAAATCAACTGTAATTTTAAGCCTCACAGAATTAGAATGAATGTTAAATAATGAAAATGAATGTAAAATTCAGATGAAGAATAATTGTGTTATTTTTAATATTTAAGACTTCAAAATGTTTTAATCCGGGAGTCAAATCGTGTTTGGCAAAGAATAACTAAATCAGTTCAAACGATCTAGTAAAAGCGGAGCCTTTCTTATTTAAATTGTCTGCAACAAAGAATAGAATGAATTGTTAATACAGAAAATCTCCAATTGAGAGATATGGTTTTAACTAGAGCAGAAAATCTTCCTCCTTGTAAATGGTTACTGGGATGTATCGTAAAAATATACCTGGGAAAGTTGAGGAAAGGATTAAAAGATTTTAAAACGAGTAAAGGAATTTAGAAAGGTCTATTAACAGACTGAGGGGACTGCGTATTGAAAGTTAAATGTGTATAGTTATCTATATTATATTCACTTTCAATTTATGGTATTTTTTGTGTCATGTTCAAATTACTTACTATATATTACAATTTCCCTATGTTTATGCATTCTACACTGCTGTTTGTAATAAATGCAACACCATGAAGGAATCATCAGAATTAAATGAACTTTGCAGCAAGTATCAATTATAGGATGTTACGTAAAATAGTAAACTTTCAGAGCCACCGCGCACGCGTGGCGTGCGCAGCACCCACTGAACTGATGCTGAAAGTGTATGAATAGAGAACTGTAACGGGACATTGAAAATAGTTATTGATTATTTGTTAGTGGCGAACGTTTAGGGAGACTTAAGTATTCCTCCACGACGAAATAAGGAGAAATTCCAACAACTTACGGAGTTTGAACGAAGGAGGATTTTCCTATCACGCAATAGGAACTCGTATGCAGCAGAACAGTTCCACAGTGAGGCGAGTTTGGAAGCAGTGGACTGACGAGCCCCGAACAACTCAAAAAACCGGCAGAGGACGACGGAAAGTGAAGTTAACGAGCGACGATTGACACCTGCTCCGCATGGTGGGAAATGACCGTACAGCTTTCTCCAGGCAGTTGGCAGCACGTTGGGCTACTGCCACAGGTGTACTAATGCCGACTTCGTCAATTCGTCGAAGTCTGCTGCACCGTGGATTGTGTGAAAGGGTGCCTTTATACAGGATCCCCTCACAGCAAACCATCGACGGCTGAGTCTGCAATGGGCTCATGAGCACAGAACCTGGTAAGCTGATTGGCACCAAGTTGTCTTTTCAGAAGAATCACGCTTGAATTTGTGAGACCATGATGGCCGCATTCGTGTTAGACGCTATGCGGGTGAACGCTGTCATTTAGAGTGCGTTATCGAACGACATAGTGCACCCGGAGCTATGGTTTGGGGTGCGATTTTGTATCACGGATGATCCAATTTGCTACGAATTGAGGGTAATCTCAATAACAACAGGTACGTCCGTGAAGTGCTACAGCTCGAAGTCGTTCCCTTCCTTCAAGGCATCCCTGGAGTTATCTTTCATAGCAGGATAATGCACACCCACATGTTCAGCCCAACACATGCAACTTCTTCCTTGGCCTGCTTATTCGCCGGATATGTCACCTATTCATCACGTGTGAGATTTGGTTGGTCGGCGTCTCGCTCGTGATCCCCGTCCTGCAGCTTCAAAAGACGAACTTTTGCTGCGCATAGAAGGAATATAGTTTTTTCTTCCACAAGCAGATATTCAAAATCTCTTTGATTACATGCCACGTCGCATAGCAGCACTTATTGCAGTGCGTGATGGCTACACCAAATACTGATTTCGGACACTTAATAATGTTTTTTTATTTGAAAATTTCGTCATTTATTTGTACTAATACAAGTCGTTTGTGAATTAAATTTCATTTAATTTTGATGATTCCTTCATGGTGTTGCATTTTTTGCAAACAGCAGTATATTATTTGAAGACTTAAACTAATTCTCTACTGAAATTTATGTTTATGTTCAATTATATATTCCCTAATATTTAATTTTTTAAAAATTTATGTTTAACTTTATGTTAAGATACAAAATTGTTAAGTTCTTGCATGCGAACATGGCAAGGCAGTGCGGAATGTTGACGCCTGCGTGCGCCCTCTACCGTCCGTAGGTCCATTTGGTCCTCTCCTTTGGTCCGTAGGTCCTCTACCGTCCATTTGGCACAAGCTGAATGACTGTCGGCAACTTCTGCTGTGAGTAATAAATGCTCTCACTACGAAATCCACAGTCACTTTACTTCTAACTTTTTAATTGTTTTTGTTAAGTTTATATTAAAAAATTAGTCGAAAAATTACTCGTTACATTCACGAACAGAGCATTTTATCAATTTTACATCTTGTTCAATAAATCTCATTATTTCTCTCTCAATTTCTTCACCGTAAGTACATTCTTTGCCAACATTCGCTTTTTTTCTGTTATTTACACACAATAACAACCGCGTCTGAAAACTTAACCTACTCATTTGGTCGAACACAAACAAAGGCATGATTGGTTGCCACATTTTGAAACAATACCAGAACTATGTCTTCTTTTTTAGCTTATCGCGCTGATTACTTAGTGTTTTTGTGTTACAGCTTTCAACATTTTAAAAGTTTTTTTATGTCTGGATTTTTTATTATTTTTTCAATTCCTAATATTAGTTCACTCACATCTCTCTCTCTCTCTCTCTCTCTATATATATATATATATATATATATATATATATATATAATATTTATTTTTTATTTTGTTCACAAATTTTCAATCGTTAATAAAATGCTTTCTATTCATCCATTCAAGTTCAAATAAATTTTTAAAACTTTTAGTAAATGCCACTTGATGTTAAAACAGTTTTTTTAAATATTAATTCATTAATTAAATTTAAAAAATGAATAAATTGTAACAAAAATAACAGTCCAACAGCATATGTATTGAAAGGAAAATTGTTTGTTGCATCCCTGTAACGCAATAGATAGCATGTTGGACTTCTAGTCCAAAGGTCATGGGTTCGAATCCCACCTGGTATGACCTGATTTCTTTTTTATTATACTATTTTAAAAGAATAATTAAATTTAATTAATCAATAAATAGTAACAAACATAAAAAATTATCCACCACCATATATTAAATGGGAAATTTGCAAAGAAAAATCGCTTTCTATTTGTCACTTAATATTGTGATTCTGTCATATGTATATACATGTACATACTAATTGTAACTATTTAATAAAAGTAACTAAAATAAAATATTTCTTTATTGACCTAAATAGGGATTGACTTTTTATGTATTACTTGTTTATTTTAAAAATGATCGAGGAAGTTTTTCCTTATAACGTTTTTTCTTGTAATTACCACAACCCATTGTCCTTAAGCCATGTATAGTAGGGTGGATCGTGGTTAGAGAGAGAGAAAAAAATTATTCATCGAAAGACATGTCCTATAGTGTGGAGAAAAATAATTTTTTTATTTAGTAGTGCCGCAGAGGGGTTGAATTTTCGATCGACTCCAATAACGGAAGACTAATCAACAATAATTTTCCATCCCAGCTCTCTAAATAACAATCGTACAATAGCATCGATAAAAACTAGACTTGGAACAAATCAAGTAAAAGGAATGAATATCTCAAAGGACGGATCATTGTCCAAACTGCCTTAATGTTCAACTGTCCCCACAGCATGTCCTCAGCATTTCAAGCCAAGCTTTTCAAGATCACCTCAGAAAACCCACCAAGATTTGATCTTCTCTGATAAAGATTTTGAGGTCGCTGAAGGTGCCTTCGACACTTTTGGAGTGATCGGGCTTTTTTCCATCCATCTGCACATTATGGACAACAACAAAAATGTCGAAATACTTGCAAGAATATTGATAAATGATAATATTTAAAGATTATAAGAAGGACATAAGAGAATATTAAAAAAAATCACCAATGTATAAAATATTGAAAAAACTGTTTTAACAGCTTTATTTTCCCATAAAAAAAAGTTGAAATTTATCTGGGGTAACTTGTAAAAAAAAATTCAAAATAATTGCTTAAAAGTATACGAAACACATGAAAGTTATTCTCATCTTATCAGGGAAAGAGAGATTAATGTTGCACTACAAAGCTACACAAGTGTACCTTGTAATTTTGAACCATGGTCATGATGAGAAAGACAACTCAACTCCTCTTCTAATTTACACTACAGCAACGGGAAGACGTTTGAGCCTCGACAGATTTTACGTGCAGCGGCCTCCTTTACACGGCGGGCTTGGGCATACCAAATTTGACGGGACATTACTTAAATACTAACGCCGCGCTTAGAAGTTGCCTCTTAATTTTGTCAAAAAGTCCAGTCGCGTTTTCATGGAACAAGTTTACGTTAAGGGGCTTCCCTATTAGCTCTGAAATAGTGTGCGTTACTATTGATAATGGGATAGTATTTTGATAAACCTTTTAAACTCCTTTCTCGTAAACAATGAATTTCTGAGTAGCCTTCATTCCCATTAAACCATTACGGAAGCCGGATGAAGAGCTCTCTATGAGCATTTCTTTCTTCTCTTTAGTTTTTTTGGGTATTTCTTGTGTATGTATGATCACATTCGAGTGGTTGAAAGATTCTTCAACGTTAACAAGTGGCTGCGGTAGATTGGTGGTCAGGGTAACGAACTCGTGGCTGGCTTGTCATGAGTTCAAGCCCAGCACCACTAAAGACCCACCGTGTAGGGGAGCGATGCCCGTTAAATCTGTTGAGAGCTCAAACGTCCTCCCGTTGGTGTGGTGATGTTGTTAGGAGAGGGGGTGCCAGCTTAGGTGTTGTCCTCGTCACTTGACCATGGTTCCAAAGGACGAGATCTGTTGCCAAAAGCCCTCGTGTAGCTGAACAGAGCAACGTTAATATTCACTCACTCAACGTTAACAATTTTCTCGTCAGGATTAGTCTATGACCGTTATGGGCCTCAACAATGCTTTTACTTTCAGGCGCTTTAATTCTTTTGTAAGAAAATAACCTCTCAGTCTTCATTTCTCTCTTTTTTTTTTACACGTTAATCTGTTTAGCTAAAAATCTTCTTTTGACCCTGGCTTGGTGTTCTCACCGAGCTCGGATCACATATATGATCTGCACACACATAATGTAGTTAGTCAGAAAATTTATTTTTGGCTAAATAAATGCGTAGCCTTTTGTTGTCTAAATGTTTAAGTGCCTCTCCCCCCCCCAGGCTTTTCTTCTTCTTTTTTTTGTTTTTGTTTCTGTAAAGAAATATTTGTAGCATGTTCTGTTCAAAGTGTTAAAGCTCTGACTGATTTCGAACAGCATGCGCGAAAGGCACACAACAATTATGTAAGAAATATTTCAGACAACCTATAACGACGACATTTAAAATCGACTACTGCATTTGAATATTTACAGACGACATATAAACTGATCCTTTTCATTTTTTAAGCCAGCACTCCTTAAAAGTATTCGCTAATTTGATTTCACTCAAAGAGAGTCTACTCCTTAATAATGTATTTAAAACAAATGTAAATTTTTATATATAATTGTGCAAAGGGGAGTAGGATTTTTTTTACAGCTGTTGAAGTCTCAAGAGAGAAAAAAAAGGGAATTTTTTGAAGAATTTTCTATATTTTTTAATTGATAAAAGAAAAAAAAATAGAGATTGGGGAACATTTGATGTAGACCCTTTTTTCTTTGGTTATTTATGAATCAATCGCAGAAAATTGGAGCTTTTCTTGTTGAAATTATAATCGAGAATTTCTTTATGGGAGATATTTATTTATTACAATATAATTGTAATACGTAAAACACGTGTGTATATACATAGTACACATACAAAATTATTTCACTGTCGCCAAAATCAGAATTCTAAAAACAAAAAGTCCTATTTCTATTGACTTAATGTTCTTCACTATGCATTAATACGGATTATTTTCAGCATAGTTAGCATACCTGTTTTGGATCATTTATTTGTGGTTTATTTAGGTAGAATGTTAAAGTCTTTCAGAAATATATATTTCTGTCGGAGAGAAATATTTCCATGAAAAGAGAAACATGTTTGAAATTTGTATTTTCAATAATAAGTATCAAAAATATCCGATTGACATGAATCTGTTGAAGAATGGAAAATTAATTTTCCTCACTGGTCTGGTGATATCATAACATAAAGTGAATTTTTATTTATCACTCTCAAGTAGAATGACGTCATTCGTCAACTCTTAACGAAATATACTTGAGGCCGCGGTAGCGTAATGGTCACGGATTTGCAGCCGGCGTGCCATGAGTTCGAGCCCTAGTGCCACGGAACACCGTAGAAGGCATGTTAAAAGACTCAAATGTCCTCCCGTTGGCATAGTGGGGTGGTCCTCTCTGGTGTCGTCCTCGCCACTTGATTATGGTTCAGAATTATGAGGTCCTTTGGCAATAGCCCACATGTTGCTTTGTAGTGCGACTTAAATAATAAAAAAAACACTCCCTCAGATTTATTTTTCCAATAACATTGCTTTAGGATCTTTTTTTTTTTGTTGTTGATGGTTTTGCGTTTTATTACAGTTAGACACTCTTTCGACCCAATCCAAAAACATCACCAAATGCGTTTCGCACATGTCTGAAAACAAATTTCCCCGCATGCTCCTTCCTTATTAATACGTCGGCAAATAAATTAAAGATTTAAATAACGTATATTAAAAACATTCTTGAAATAAACGAAACAACTACATTATTCAGACGGCAAAAAAAAAAGCCGTAATACACTCGAAATCCTGACAAATTTATCTTCTTCATGTAGACTAAGCTACATGAATTCTACAAATCTAAATGTTGTCGTGCAGATCCACGATGTTTCTTGTTTTGCCGTTTATCTAAGTCAATTAGTCTTTTGGGTACTTACGTAGTAAATCATATTTTTGGAAATTCTCCAATGCATCTTCTTCTGTAGAAAATAGATTCCAAATTGTAAGCCTTTTTCACAACATAAGAAAAGAATTATAAATTTTTTTTTTTATTTCTAATGGGGTTACGGATTGGTGTTTTCCATTGCAGATCTAATACATTCCCCAGCAGCTGGTATCTCTTTTTAGTGTGGTACCCTATAGGTGGTATACCAATCACCGCAAGTAATTTTGATGCCTAGTTTCCTCCCCAGAGAGAGGCACCTGAGATCTGATGATGCGAAACAGTACTAGGAATGTAATTTTGCCCAGAGCACCCAAGCCAAACAGTCTCTCAATGGATCTTTTACATGCCGCATAATCATACGACATGGATGCTGTCGATTTTTTGCATCCACCGATTTGGGCCGGGGTTAAACCCGCAATCTTGGGCGTACAAGGCAGCGCCAAACCAACTACGCTACTCAGCCGGTCGACGGTATAATACCTACTTTATAATATCTGTGATACAGGAAACTAATAATTTTAAAACATAAATGTGAAAGTGAAAAAAAACCCCGAAAAGTATTAAAAATTCTTTGCTAACGAGTGTGAGAAAGAGTTTTCACGAATAATTCCATTTGAATTCAATAAAATTGTTTCAAATGGCTCTCTCTTTTCTCTCTCTCTCTCTCTCTATATATATATAACCTTAACTTCTGTTGTTAATAGTGAAGAGTCCTTTTTTGGAGTGGCTGTTTTCAATAAAACAAGAAAGGAATCGAAATGTTAGTGGCCAATGATTAATGTATGGAAATTCTAGAGTCCAATTACAGAAACCTCCTCAATCATCATCGTTCATACGAAATGACGGCCTTCAGGCCTTATTTTCTTTTTCATTCGAGTGGGGGGTGGTCTCTTTCCAACAAAAGTTCTTCATGCGATTGAATGGAATAGAAAATATTTTTTTCCTCTTCTGCAAGGTGATAACTAACCAAAAGAAGATCGGATTTTATAATTCGTCAGACATCTGTTACGAGACGGGAGATTTAATCAGAACTCTAGGTAAGAATATAAAGAATTAGTATCACGATAATATCAAGAGGAAAGATATTTTTATTTCTACAAATAAATATTATTTATATATTTCAGAAATGGCTGTTTTTTATGTCAAGAAAAAGTCCAAAAATGTTAAAATAATCCAGTATTTAAAAATTCCCAAATTTATCGCCCTGGATTACTATTTTTATTCCAAGAGACAACTTTTGTGTTTCTAAAAATATGTTTTTAACATAAAGAACACACAATTGAATAATTTCTTCTCCAAGTTCAGATTATTACAAAGTATGTTTCAAATTATGACATTATTTTGTAACAAAAAACTTGAGCATAAAACTCTAATTGACATTGGAGATAACCTAACCCGAAATTTGTTACAAAAAATTTAGAGAAGATTTATAAGTTTGTTTTTATTTCGAAAAAACCTTTTTTTTCTTATTTTGTGCTTAAAGTAATTAGAATATACTCGCGAGAGAATTATTGAAAAATCAATATATTTTCCGTTTGGTTTCATTGCTAATTCCTTTTCGTATTTGCTTGATTTGATTTTTTAGATCTGTTGATTGAAGACGGATTACATAATTTTGATCTCGATCAAGTGATGAGGTCGACAACTGAGTTGATCAACATAGTCAGAGTTGAGACTTCAATGGACTCAAACCCAGATTCGAAAATACCGGATTTGAGCTCGAGCAACAACCACTTAGCTACCATAACCATGTTTTCTTTGCAAAACTTTTTGCGTGGATTTTTAATCCTATTATTTGGTTCCAGCGACTTTTGGTTCAGTTTCAAAGGAATGAACTGCTAAGAAAGGGTATTTCCGGGGTAAATACGATTGGATTTGAAAATGAATTATTTTCAGTGAAATCCATTTCGAATTCATTTGGAGTCTTTGTCAATAGATACATTCGTCATATAACATTAAGAAAAACAGAAGCATCCCTTCTTGACTGTTAAGGAAATTGGAAATCCCTTTCCAAGGGAGGGACAAAGGGTCAAATGTAATGTGATATTCTTTTAAAAAAATACTTTAAGAATTGGATCCTTTTAAGAAAGTGTGAACCGACAATATATTTTAGACTTGGAAACGCTCGTAGAGCTATAGTGAATAATCATCAATTTGGCAAACATTTTGTAATATTTCAAGTTAAAATAGTTAAAATCAAAAAGTAACAACTTGATATATAAAGAAATGGTGGAGCGGAAATTATATATCCAAAATAATTATTTTTTAGGCATTAAATGTAGTTGGTAGACTTTTTAATAGAACCCCGAAAACAGATGATGGTTTTGAGCATAAAAAGGGGAGTTTTGATTAACATAATATCCACAAGAGGAATGAGCATATGAAAAAGAAATCGAGGCTTAAATCTAATGAAAGAAATTTATTCCAAGCAGACAAACAATTGAAAATGTACGTTACTTTTATTTGATCAATCCACTTTTCAATAGAAATGACACATTACCGGAAGTGAAAACATGTTTATATTTTGACACTTACCAAAAATGGTTTAAGTAAAAATAAAGAACAAAAAATGAAAAACATTTAAATTCAGAAGAATTTGAAATAAACACATGCAGATTTCAATCTATTATTGCACACATAATATCTAAAATATCTCATTTGTGTGATTAAGTTTGCTAGATGAACTTATATAAGGCCCCCCTTTTAATTGAAAAATGGCTCCTCGTATGGATTCCTATGAATTATTTAAAAAAGAACAATATTATCGTGAAATACCTGAAATTGCTGATAGAAGAGCCGCACTTGTGTCCAGAATAAAATTTTAAAATGATGGATTGATTGACGGGAAGGAAATGTATTCCAAGTGATGTCGCAAAAAGGAAAATTTTGAAAGGAATCAAGATAGATCCTAAAGCAAGGGCAGGGAAACTTGCTACAGAAGCTTCTCAAATCATAGGCAGAAATGCTGAAACTGTGGGAAATGCAATTAGACAAGCTGTATATGAAAGAGTTGTTAGAAAGAAACCGTTCATCAGCTTACAAAATCAGAAAAAGCGTTTCGAGTTAACAAAAACTCATCTCAATGAAAAACAATAACTTTTGGAAGAAAGTTATATTAAATGATGATAGCAAATTCAAAATTTTTGGCAATGAGGACCGTCGCAACGTATGGACAGAACCCAAAACCGCTTCGAATACGAAAAATTTTCGTCCTACAGTTAAACATGGGGGGGGGGGCTCCATTATAGTTTGGAGTTATATGGCTTCATCCGGTGTAGAAAATTTAGTTTCTATGGATGGATTCTATGGAGTTTCTATGGAATCATATGGTTCACTTGAATATACATGACAACTATCTAACGGAAAGTGCTAAAAATTTGGGTTTAGATAGAAATTTCATTTTCCAGCTGGGCAACGACCCCTAACATATAGCACGTAATGTCAAAATGTGGTGTCTTTTTCATTGGAAACAGCATTACACACACACCCACTATCTCCCGACATTAAAGTCATTGAAAATCTTTTGGTTACTTTCGAAACAGTGGTCCAAAAACACAAAATTAGTAACAAAATCCATTAAAACCAAAAGTTGCAAGAAGAATGATATAAAATATCTTCAGATACCCCCCAAAAAGTTGATCGAATTGGTACCATTACGTTCAGTGAGTGAGTGAATATTAACGTCCCACTGTTCAGCTACACGAGGGCTTTTTGGGACGGTCCACGTAATTTTGAACCATGGTCAAGTAAAGTGGACGACACCTGAGCTGGCACCCCCTCTCCTAACTACCACACCACACCAACGGGAGGACGTTTGAGCTCTCGACAGATTTAACATGCATCTCTTCCCTACACGGCGGGTCTTCAGTGGTACTGGGATCTAATTCGTGACATGCTAGTCACGATCCGATGCCTAGACCACTCGTCTACCGCGGCCACACCATGACGTTCAGAGGTCCTTAGAAAAGGACATACAACCAAAGATTGACACTTTCTTTGCATTGGAGAGTTATTATAAAAATTTCATTGGCGAATTCTCAATTTTTTTGAGGCAAAGATCTGCATATGTTTATTTAAAATGCTTCACAAACTTTTCATTTTGGAAGTTTTCCAATGACTGTTCTTTATTTTTATTTTAAATTAAATCATTTGTTATGTGTAAAAATAAAAACATGGTGACATTGCTTAATAATATATTATTATTTATATTGAAGATTAAATTAATCAAGCAAAAGTGAGGTGTACTCTCAATAATTTGGGTTCGAAACTGATAGTTGTAGAAGGAGCAAATGTCCCTCACTACTCTTTTGCAATTTGGGATGGACCCCCATTTTAAGAACGCGCGTATATACTACTTAAGAAAGATGGTGTTTGTGGATTGTATTCCTTTCTGATTTCGGATGATCTTGTCATGTTTCCTTGTACGTCATCTTCTACTTGGAGGACTTATTATTGAAATTGCAATAATCACAGCGTCTATTTGTTACTGGGGGCAGCCCCATCTCGTTTTTAAATGCTTTGTTTAAGTCGTGTCCTCTTTCTCGGATGCAGCGGAGAAGGGGTGGGGCGAATGAAAAGAGAGTGAAGTGAAATCACGAAATGATCGAGTCTAAGCGAAGCGGGTTAATTGAAGCACAGAATGGCATCCATTGGACCAACTGCATAGTGATTACGGCTCAATTTGCACGTTTATGATTGCTTGCATAGCCATAAAAGCTCTTGTCGCCACTCACGGAGCTTATTCGATTCGGAACCCGTTTGCAGCAAGTGCTTTCTTTCATTTTGCCACTCTTTAGAGTTTGTGTTACTTTTTTCCACGGTGGTATATCGGATTCATCAGAAACCCTAACGGATACTACCTGTGCTCTTCTGGATATATTGTGTGTGTTCAATTGTTCCGCATTGAAATATTGGATTTCTTTGGGAGTGTCAATTATTGAGAGTAGCGAAGAAATATTTCAAGTTAAAAAGCACATAATGTAACAATTACATATCTTTAAGCATTTTTTTTTTTAACTTTAGCTAATACGGGTGTAAGAAATTCTTAATTTTAGTTATTTAAAAAGCGAGTCATATGCTTTATTATTTGAATTTTGATAATGTTTAATAAATTTGTTTTTTGATAAAAATTCTGGAATCAAATTCAAAAAATTGGATCGGATTCAGAATAAAGGTTTATATTCTTAATTAAAACATAGAATGTTTTGATGTTTTTGATTTTTATAGTCAAATATTCAATATATCGATTTTTTTTTTCTTAGATTAAATACTTATGAGAATAGATTTCAAGATTAAAACGAACGTGAAATAATTAAATGAAAATTACTGGTTGTTCATTAAACATTACATTAAACATCACGAATCTGCTTCCATTTGTGTTTGAAATAACCTTTGGACTGTTTATACTATTCATTACAATATTTTTCATAGAAGTATTTACTACCACTAAATTAAACAAATTAGCTTGTACAACAAGAATTCTGAAATTTTAGAATTCAGAAAGGAGGATCCTGAAACCTACGAGAGAATTTGATTTTTAGTTACCTCTAACTTACAATACTCGAAGTCATTTTTAATTCTACAAGAATCCAACTAAAAGCTCGAATTTTCTTTAGGTTTAAGTGGAATTATATAGAGTATAGACTTAAAATATTTTTTTACTTTTAACTTAACATTTTTTTTTGTAATATATGTTACTTTTCATCTGAAATATGATCATTCTTACTATTTTTAAGGAATCTTTCCAATTTTATTTTCGTTTTCTATTGCAATTGAAAATTTACAATCTACAGATAAGATTTTCTTCCTGTGTCTCGACGACTATAAGACTTTTTCTTATGAATTTAAAAAACACACAGAAGTTGAGAACTCTGATGCTATATTTTACTTAATTAAAAAACAACCATACCATTAAAATGACTTAAAATTTTGTTTGTTTTAATGTGTTTGAAGAGGTTTCAGATTATTTGAAAATACGGGAAGGAGTTGGTTGATTGAAAGGACAGCTTTCGTCCCTGGCAAAAAAAATGTCCCGACATAACAATTACCGATTGAAAAAGGAAAAACTTAAGGGTTTTCGGTCCCTAAGAGGACAAATTTTCTACCTAGTTGTTAGATTCAAACCCGATGGTGATTCTGCGTGTAGCAGTTATGTAAGGAAAAAAAGTTTCATATACTTTGTCACAACTTTCAAATAAGATGCTGGTTTAATAACTTTCTATACGCATTTGCTCTATTATTTGAATCCATGTTGAATAAATATTATGAAATTCAATTGTATAAATACATGGGCTACCATTTTATTTTTAAAATGTTTGTCTCTCCCCAATGTTGTTGCTCCTTTCTTGCTTGGGTGACAGAGTGAGATGTTTTACTTTTTTGCTATACATCAATTTGTGAGATGTGTTTTAAGATTACATTTTTAATCACAATAGCATTTAAAGTGAACTAAAAAGGTACTATTCTGTAAATTGATATCTTTCCCCAGTGGTGTTGCTCGTTTTTCGATCGGGCATGAGGTGATAAAGAAACATGAGATCAGTTTGACATTTTTATTACAAGCAAGCTTGAAATGTGTCCTTCAGTAGGAGTGATAGCTCATAATACGATTTTTAATTGCATTGAAATAGATATATATCGCATGATTTACTCGTTAAGTAATAAATTTTTCAACAACTGAAGTAAAAGCATTTTCAAAAGTTAATTGGAATGGATGAGCAGATAGACGTGATAGCCCCCTTAAAATGATAGTTGGTACAAATGCTATGGATAATTTTCTCACGAATAGATCAATTTAAATATGTTAATTTTTAGAAAGGAAAACGTAACGGAACGTAAGGAAACCTGTTTCTAATCATTTCAATTTCGGAAAAATTATTTGTAGCATATCAACTTTGTATATAGAAAATGAATCCCTAATCATTACAAATTGTTTTTGACAGAAATTGGATTAATGAAAAAATCAAAATATTCAAAATAAGTTATCACGAAGATCTCAAATCTATCGAGAAGTTCGAATGTATGTAGATAAAAAATTTTGATTCATAGTTTTGTATGCTTTAATGTACATAATCTTCCTTAATAGCTAATTTTTGAGTATAAAAATATGAATTTTTGTTTATAGCTTATTTTTTGTAACTTACAGTTGTAAATTATTTAATATGTGTGGATAAGTTCGAATTATAACAGAGGATTACTGAAATGGTTTAATATGGAAATTCAAATAAGTGCAAAAGGAAAAATTAAAAAAAATATTTTTATAGAAAAATAAATGTAATGGACTTTATTCCTATTGAATTTCTAACAAAAAATGCATGCAATAGTTAAATTACATTTTGTAAACTTATAATTAGCTACTCGTTAGAAAGCACACCTAGAGTATTTGTATGAATGTTTATTGCTTCTAATTTTTTCAAGAAGATTTGAATTCATTGGGACTTGTGTTTCATTCCAAAGTAAGAGTTACTACGTTGTAATGAAAATCACACATATAGCCTTCTCTATTCGTGATTTACTAAAGGATTTTCCAAAACGTTGATAACTTTAGTTTAAAGGACATTTTCTGGTAATGTCGAACAGTAAATTATTTTGATATTTACAGTATTACTGATTTAGATATTGCTCACCTTATTTGGTTATTTTGGAAATCTCCCACCCTTTCATAATAGTTCCTATTCATAAAATTTTATGAATGAGTGAGTAATATTTACGTCGTACTATAAAGCTGCACGAGGGCTAGTGGCAACCGACCCCGTAATTTGGAACCATGGTCAAGTGACGAGGATGACAACTGAGATGGCACTTTGCTCTCTAAATTTCCGCACCACATCATTGGGAGAAAAAGTTTCAACCTAGATATATTTAACGTGCATCAGCCCCCTCTGCACAGTGGGGTTTTAGCGGTACCAGGCTCAAACCCATGACATGCCAGCCACGAGTCTGTGACCTTGACCCCTAGGCTACCGCGGTCACAAAATTCGATGACAGAGCAAGAGTTTCAAAGTATACCGTGCAAATAAGAATTGAAATAATTTCCTTCCACACACTGTAAAATCCCCCCAAAAAATGAACTGTCGAAATGATCTCGATCCAATTTGATAAAAAATCAATGAGTTTGATTCGTTTGGACCCAAAGGATTGACTTTGAGTGGAAAAGTTGAATGTTTTTTATTCAATGATATTGATTGAGCACTGAGCATTAATTAAAGAAAAAATTTAAAAAATGTAGTCTTATATATTATTATTTTCAGCGAAGAAAAGAGAGATAACTGATATCTATGCAATGTTGTAAATCAAGTGGAACTATGATATTTGAAACAAATACTTCCCGATAATTTGTTAAAAAATATTCTTATGAAGAATATCTCTTCTATGTGGTTATCTTAGACATTTAGAAATACTTTTCCGCATTGAAACAAAACTTCCCAAGTCTCTTCATGAAGTATATTTTTCATTAATTCGGACGTTGTATTGTACGTTTTGAGAAATGGATATATTTCCTAAAGAAGAATTAAAAATAGATAGGAATTCAAATTAACATGGTTTAAAATTAGTTTTCATTAAGTTACAAAAGAAAAGGACATCACATCAATGATAAATATTATCTTTTTCAAAAATTGTAAAAAATTTTCATCATTTATTGACTGATGCATATATATAGTTATAAACTAAATTGTTATAAATACAATTGATACAAATAGAAGTATGACAAAGCAATCTAGGTGAAAGTTAAAAGAGCAGAGTAATATAATACTAATAATATAATAATGTAAGATATCTATATAATAGCATTATTTGTGTTTTATATTGAATTCCTCATATATTCTGTAAATAAGTTTTGCATATTTAAAATCTTGCACGCCATTAACTCACATTCGATGTTTTATTCCGTTTCAAAGCTCTAGCGATGGAAATTTCAAATTCAAGCATTTGAAAAAGGTTGAATTGTATGAGTCAAAGCTCGTAAATTTTTTTATTTCGCTTTTGCATCTGCAAAAGGAAGCTTTCTGCAGCATAAAAATGAAGATTACTAATTGTTAACACTTCCTCAGTAATTAATTCTCTTTAATTTTTTTTCTTTTATTCAAATATTAACTAATGCAAATTATTGCTCTGCTTCGACAGGTTCTTAAAAATTGAAATGACTTCGATGTGAAAAAGATTCTTTCTGTTTTGAATGTGTATCCAAAGCAAATACTTTGAATTTAATTATATAAGTCTTATTTTTTATACAAACTGAAGCTTTTTTAATAGATGAATATGTTCAATACTTATTTATCAGCATTATATGAAAACTGCAAATACTTTTAATGCAATATTTTTGCATAGAAATTGGGATCTTTTCATTTGAATAAGCCTTTTATTTATTTGAGTCGTAAAACTCAGATGCAATGATACCTAAATTGCAATGATCTTTCCTTTGAATCTCACATAAAATGTTTTTGCAATAATAAGAAGGTATTTTTTCAAACTTTAAACTTAGTTTCAATTTTTATTCAATGCAAAATGGTACCTCTTTTAGAAAATGAGATTATTTAATAAGACTATTTTTTCTTAGAATAATTTGAGAAAGTTATTTTGTTCGAGAAGAATGATTAAGAAGAGGATGATGTAAGTATTAATGTATAGATTGAAATTTAGATAGAAACAAAAATGACATATCTTTATATGTAATTTCATCATTTCAGTAGCAGAAAAATGACTCCAATGGAAAATCTTTTCAAAGTTTAAATTTGAAAAAATATTTTTATGTGTAAGAATTTATCAGATAAAACGACTCAGAAAATTGTTGTCTTGAAAAAAAGATAACAGTCATTAGAAAATATCACTTATTCAAGCCCTGCTGATAGAAAGCACTTGTATTTTATTTTATTTAAGGGATCTTTTTCTTCTTGGCTGGAAGGAAATTTTGTATAAATTTCAAATAAAAATTGTAAGAAAGAAAACTAGAAAATCATGCTACAACAAATGAATACGACATAGAATACACACATATGAATGAATGAATATGAATGAATGCATATGAACAAATGAATACACATAAAATTCCTCTCCTAATTATAAATGCTTAACTAATTCAATTAATATATGATTATTTATGTAAACAATACGGCGTTTAATAGTGTAGTTTTATTTGAAAAGTGTAGGGGAATTCTCCAAAGGTGAAGTAAATCAAAAATGTTTTCGTAATCTGCTGATTGAGTGTCCATGAGCCTGGTATTTTAACTCATTATGTTAAATATTGCTAATGCTTGCTATACTAGAAAACCTATTTCTATAAATGTCCAAAAGATCGTAATTATTGCAATCAAATATTCTTATTGTGTGATAACTGAAGGAACAAATCACACAACATACGTCTATGGATTTAGCATCAGAGCCGGCTCTAGTAGTTTGGCCGCTCCGTACAAAAATGGAAAATGCCGCCTCTCTCTTCAAAGCGTGGTAGCCAAGTGGTCTAGGCATCGGATCGTGGATAGCGTATCACGAGTTCGATCCCAGTACCACTGAAGACCCGCCGTGTAGGGGAGAGATGCACGTTAAATCTGTCGAGAGCTCAAACGTCCTCCCGTTGGTGTGGTGTGGTAGTTAGGAGAGAAGGTGCCAGCTCAGGTGTCGTCCGCGTCACTTGACCATGGTTCAAAATTACGTTGACCGTCCTCAAAAGCCCTCGTGTAGCTGAACAGTGGGACGTTAATATTCACTCACTCACTCTCTTCAGAGCAAAATATTATAGTAACTAAAAAGATGAATTCTTCACATAGATACACACCTATAAAACTTGAATAATTTTTGCGAAAAAAAAACAGGGAGCATAACAACTATATGTTTTATGTCTTAAAAAATACAAAATAATTCGAAATTAAGAACATAATTACCTGCTATTATTTGAAATGAGTAAAATGTAAGAGAAGGAAGGAATAGCCCATTTCAGTCGACTAATTTCTTCGAAAAAGAGTACTGATGGTGGGGATCATAAGCGTTTATTTTAACTTATAGTAAGTACACTCCGGACTAAAATAAAACATCTCACGTGGCTCTCTATCTACTAAAAAACTTTAATTACCCTTGTCCCCTTTTGGATAGCTGAAACCGGACATCGTATGGGTGAAAGGAAAGTCCGTTGTGACCCCACTCCCCGGGCTTGGAAGAAAGTTACAAGTGAAAGATGAGTAAAAATATATCAAATTTCATGATTTAGCATGTACTCCCGCCTCGAACCCTTCAAGTTTCAACAGAAAAGAAAACTGGCATTAAACATACTGAGTACAAGATAAAGAAATAAGATACGTTGAATAAAATACCAAATGCCAACCCAATAATATTTCAGAAAATATATAAAAAATTTTGTTACAAAATAATATTTCTCAAATTCGATCCAAATGCCGCCCCAGATAAGGGTCTAGTTTGTGCCGGCCCTAGAGCCGCCCCTGTTGGTACTCAGACTTTTAAAGTTGTTTAAATTTTATTACCAATTCTCCTACATGGGATACATTAAAAATAAGATTTTCTACTCATCAAGGGGCAAAACTGATCTTTAACTGAAATTATAGTTATTAAAAACTGTTTTTTATACAAAAAGCCTATCAAAAACCCATTTATTTGCATTGAATCTGTTATCTTCCATAAAAATTGACAAGTTTTCAACTTGAGCTTAAAGTGTAATCTAAAATGTAAGCAAACTGTGAACCGAATGATTGTGTTGGGATTAATTGCTGCTCATTCTTACAATTCAGCTGCTTTAAAAAAGGACAAAATAACGATTTTTCAACATTCAGTTAAAATATTTCTTCGCTTCACTTCTAAATGTGTGTTTCAGTGAGAACTTTAGATGTATATATTTTGAATTTTATTGCTATAAATAATTTTTTGTTTTTTCTCAAAATCAAATTCTTGCAATGCATTATAAATAAAAATTATAATAGCAATTTATTTTGCAAAAAATATTGAAATTAGTTCAATTCAGGGATTGGCCTTCTGTTTATTTTGTAAATTGTCTATATTTTTTTTAACTAAATATGACAGTCGTAAATTTCAAAGATTTTCTTTGTTTTTAAAGCAATTCAGTGCTACAATATTTTGAGTGCAATGACAGTTTTATAATGGAAAGTCCCTAGAAGAGGCTTATAATGAAACCTCTTCTAGGCATTATTTTTATAAAACTTCAAGCCAATTTATCAATCACTTTCAAGTCAATTATCATTACTCCTTTTCATCAAACATTGATTTGAAGTTAATTAAGTAATAGCCATTTTGTATATAATCTTAGTGCAAAAAAAAAAAAAAAAACAGTTTTTTAATATTGACATATAATCTACATATAGTTTTAAGTTTTTAGTTATATTCAGCCCCACAATGCATACTTAGTCATTGTTCAAAATATTTTTAAGAAATACCTTAGAAGGTAGGATAGAAACTTAACAAGTGGCCACGGTAGCCTAGTGATCAAGGTATTGGATCGTGGCTGGCATGCCATGAGTTCGTGCCCAGTACAACTAAAGACCCGCCTTTCAGGGGAGCGATGCACGTTAAATCTGTCAAGAGCTCAAACGTCATCCCATTGGTGTGGTAGTTAGGAGAGGAAGCTCAAGTGTCGTCCGCGTCATTTGACCATGGTTCAAAATGACGAGATCTGTTGCCAAAAGCCCTCGAGTAGCTGAACAGTGTGACGTTAATATTCACTCTCAGCACCTTAAGTTAACTCTAAATTTTTTTAATTATTATTTGTCGAATATCTATAGAACTCTATCTTTTTTAAAGCTCATTATATCAGGAAATTTAAATCAATTTGAAAGATTTGGAAGTGAAAGCAGCATAAAATAGTTGAAATAAACTCTTGCAGTTATTAAAAGCATTGTGTTAACTTAATAATTGTCTGCTTTGATTACCTGCAATCAGATTTTATTGAAAAGAAGGCAACATTGGGGCTCCTAATTTAATAAAACATGAAAGACGCTTTCACACTCATCCAAGTTTTAGCTGTTTGTAATTTTCTATTGTAAATGGGTCGTTTATTGAAGAAAATTCCAATTTCATTAGAGATCAATTCAATTGAAAGGGGCAAATTTAAAGATAAATTGGAAGCAATTTTCCTATTTAGAACATTCCCTTGGTGACTGATTTTCATCATTGGTTTAGATCATGTCAAATAATTAATGAATGCGAATTCTACGAATATAAGTTATACTTTCTGCTTATATAACTTCTAAATCAATTTTTATTCGAAATAATTTTTTTTCACTGGGAACAAAAGCAGTGTTCTTCATGGTGTCAAATTTTTACTTTGTGACTACCGAATGCAAAGTATCTGAAAACTTTTTTTATTTGGGATTATAGCAGATAATTTTATTAAGTGCAGAAGAAAGAAAGGAAAATAAGAGTAACCATAGAAACATTATTGAAACCAGTTTTTGTTAAACCCACATGGGGTTAGGTTCATTAAAAACCAATTCATTTCAAGCTGGATGTTCTTGCCTACTTTACAATCTTTAAAAACTTTTGCTAGTATTGGATCTTCAACATTTTATACATTTCAACAATTTTTCCGATGGTAAAAACATTATTGACAAAAATAACACTTCGAAAAAATACTTAAAAAAATAATACATTTTTGCATTGCTAAAGCTATTACAGAAAGTGTTAGAAAATTCCAAAACCAAAATTTATGTATTCAATGATTTTTTTGGGGGAACCTCATGCTTAAAAGTCTGCATCGATAAATTTTTCATTTGAGTTTTTTAACTTGGAAATGTGAAGAAAGTAGTAAAGAATTAAGTTTCTGAGACTTCTAGGATTGTAAGAGATAATCTTCATCATAAAAATTATTAATAATTTTTCAAATTTCTATAAGACAACGGTCATCAATTAAAAGGTTTGGATCTAGCTAAATTACAGGGGCAAAACATACGGATTTCTTTCTCTATTTGTATATTGTTTGCATTTCTGTATTTGTTTTCTCTTACGGAACTCTCTCTCTCTATTTGTATAATTTGAATAAGTTTTGCTCTTTTTGAAGATAACTTCGAAAATAGGAAAATAAAGTTTTAATTCACATTTGATTAAGAAATCTAATGTTGGGGAAGCAAAAAAAAAGTGGTACATATGCGTGTGATGCGTATGCGTTAGTATTAAAATTGTTCAAATATGCAACCACTTTTCATATTAATTATTTAACTCAAAGCTTTCCATTCATCTGTAAAATATTGCAGATGCATAAGGATTTTGTAATTTCCATTTTCTAAACAAATTTGAAATTGAGCTTTGTTCTTTAGATAAATTTGTAAAGGACATGGAACGAAGCAATGAATGATTTCTTAACCTCTGAGTCATATCTGTCCCACGAATATTGAGCCTTAATAGGAGTTAACTGGCACATCCTGTGATCTCATATCCTCTCACTTGAAATAGGAAGTGCTCTTCCAGAGATCGTGCTTTTCCAAAATACACAAGAAATCCGATTTTCTCTTGGATGCAAATGTTTTTTAATCTTGAAATAACTTAAAAAAAGAACTATAGAGGATATATTAGAATTGAAATTTCTATTAAGGTATTCGACTACTTGCGACAAGTTTTTTTTATAAAAAAATGTAGGTATGGGGATTTTTTCGTTGTTTTTAGATTTGCTTATTACATTTTAAGAAGAGTATGCTAAAATTAAGAACAGAAAAAGAAATTATTATTACTAAATTGGGAAAAATGGGTAAAAATTTACAAAAAATAACATAAAGGCGGCCTATTCTGCACCAAAAGTTTATGAACAAATTTTCAATTTTTTTTTTATGTGTTGGTATATTATTCAATTTTTTTTTTGTTTATCATTTATAAACCCCGTGCACCACGTAATGTATAACACGGGGAATACAACACAGACAGAAGAAAGGATTACAACACAAACATCCATGCCTTTTCCGGGATTCGAACCCAGTCCCTACGGCACCGCAGTCAGCTTCACTGACCACTATACCGGATGGGCGGCATTATTCAATTTTAAAATAACTTTCAGCATAAGAGATATTTTAATCTACAAAAACTAGAGCACTTTTTATCTTAGTTATTATATGAAATTACTTAAGCAAACAGTGATTATATTCACATGAGGGACTGTAAATTTTGTAATAAAACAGTGATGATAAATCTGAAAGTCAAAACACTTCTACTACTATTCAGAACATACACACAAATTTTCAGTTAATTATTTTCAAAACATTTTGAGCAATCGCTGTCCCCGTTTGAGCATTTTCAAAAAAAAAAAACACGTTTCGAGTAAAACGCGCGTTTTAAAGTATGACATATATATCTTGCTTAAAGTAAAGGCATCCGCTTTTACTAAAACACTTGTAGTTTTTGTTCTAGTGAACGGAAAATAATAAACTTGGTATTTTTATAAAGCTAATAACATGACCTATAAGATAAAATCATCAAAAATTTGTAAACTTTTAGCAAAATTCACATATTTAGGGTAGTCGGATACTTTAAAAAGAACAAATTTCACCAATAAGATTTGACACGTAAAATTTACTACACGGTGATTTCTCTCTCTATCTGGAATGTCAGCAGTAAAACAATAACTTAATATTAGGTCATCTGAAATCTTTTTGATTAATATTCTTTATAAAGTTCGGTCGATATGAAACACCACTCAAATATTAAAAAATAAATGAAGAATATATATATATTGAGCAAATATAACAAAGATGATTTTTTTTTACTATTCAACGTCTCAAATGTTGGATTTTATATTGCTCAAAGAACTTATCACAGTGCTTCTCAGACTTTCAGTATTGGCGACCCAATTTTCAATCATAATTTTTATCGCACCCCCCCCCCCATACAAGAATAATGCACTTTGATGCTAAAGCTACAATACGATTTTAATTACAAACCGTACAAATTAAAAAGATAAGTATTAAATTTTGTATATATGTTACTTATAAGTAAAATATATTTTAAGTAAATTACTTTTATGTAGTAGGATAGTTATTTTATGTTATATTTTTTCCCTTCTCTAATTTTTAAATTGGAACAAATTGCTAAATGATATTTAAAGTATCCGACTACGTTTGTAACTGTTATTTTTTTCAAAAGCGTATAAATGGATAATTTTCTTATATGTAGCGTCCCTTAGATTAGAATACATGCATAAAATTGTTTTAAGAATATTATTACAGTAAAAAATTATTTAGATGCAATATTTTTGCAAAAAAAGGAACATAGAATTACCTATTTTCAAAATATTCTCCTTTTATGGAAAATGCTTTGAAATAAAATTTCGTTGTAATAATATTCTTAAAACCATTTTGTACATGCATTATAATTAAAGTGACACTAAATATAATGAAAACTATCAATTTATATTGTTTTTTTTAAGTAACAGTTCCGAACGTATGCCTTAAATAAGATTTATTTCCTACATCATCCATTTCTTAAAGTAAAAATGTCATAAGAAAAATAGTCTAGTCTATGTTGCTCTACATGGATATGAAGAGTAATTGTGTTATTTTCAATATTTAAAGCAAGAAGGCTTTAAAATGTTTTTACCTTGGAGCAGGCGCTCACTCGATACAAACATTAATGGACGCGCGGGGTGAGTGAGTCACCCCATTCCTTTTTTTATAATTATTTTTATTGTGTACGATAAAAATCGTAATTCCAGTGAATAATTTAGAGAAAGTATACTTACCTACTTTCAAGAACTGTTCAATTTTTCTTTGATTATTTGAGAAAAAAATGCAATCAAACTGAACTAAATTGTTTCAAAAATGCTTGAGGATTATAAAGGACACAATATTAAAGGACACAAACGGTGCCGGTTTAGCTAATTTCGGGCCCTGGGCGCAAGAGATCTGCGGGGCCTTTTGGCACTGTCGGATTCATGGAGGGGCTCTGATCTGGTTTTATCCAGTTTATCTGGGTGTCTACCCCAAGCGCCTGATGGATAAACTTGCTCTGTGTCCCGCGTGACTGCTCGAGGGTTAGAAATGCATTCAATATAAAAACATGAATGTTAATTCTAAAAAGAATTATGTAAAACGTTTTTCATTATGTTTTATTCGTTTGAGAACACATAAAAATAAATCTTAGCCAATAATCCTTCAATGTGCTTTCTCTATGCTTTTCCAAATATCATAAAACTCTTAAACATGGAAAAAGGCGCAACAGAAATACATTATTTACAACTCCCCTAAAAGACAGTGATGAATTTTTTTTCTTCCTACAATTTTCTCTGGGTCTGCGTTTTGTTTTTTCTCTGAAAGAGTAGTATTTTAGGTTAAAAAAGAAAGCAAAACATCTCGCGGTATTACAACAAATCAAACAAAATGTTTTTTTATTTGGTTATAGGATCAAAGATAGCTAATAAGCGTGTTGAAGCTTTATTTTTGATGACGTAATACCGCCAGATGATATGTATAAATTATATCAACCTAAATGTGTGTCTTTTAATATGTCAGTAAGTATTTTGTTTTACTTCATTTCACAGTAAATTAATTTTTTCAAATCTTTTATTTTCGATATGCTCGCGCCCTCGTCGTAGGGTTATCACCAGGGGGGCACTCCCACAGTTTGAGAAAAGCTGTATTTTGAGCTTAAATTCAATCTGCAAAAAGAAACATTTTCAAATCCCAAAGATCCCGATTAGAATTTATTTATAATTGTTATTGAATTGTGTAATTAAAAAAAAGTGCTGCGTACTTTAAAAAATATTTGAGTGCAATTCAAAATACAGCATTAAATGCAATATTTTTTCAAAGTCATAACAAATATCGGAAAATCAAATACATTTTTATTAAATGTTCTGAAACTTGGTAGGACTTAAGTTAACTTTTACCGAAATGCATCATCTAATAAATTTAATTCATTTTCGGTGTATTTAATTATTTTAATAATTATCTTTCCAAGCACGATAGTGTAATAAGATGAAGATATCTTTTTATAAAAGCAATCATTACCTTTTATTTTCTCTATTGAACATTAAAACATATTTTTGTAAAGTTTTTTTCTACGCATGTATATTACAATATCAAAATATCAGTACACTATGCAACATTTTCAGTAAAAGTGACCCTTCCTTTATTTTTCGTTATATGATTTGAAAAAAAGATTGTGTCTTTCCGTTTTTCAAAATATTAACTATATGAGCTTAAAATCCCCAAAATCGAGAGGAGATTTTATTATCTTACATAACAAATTAATCAATGTGTCTTGGAAAAAAGTTTGACTTTTAGTGATAAATATTTTTGTCAGGAATAACTTTCCAAATGAAAGGATCAAAATTCATCTATTTTTTTCGCTTTTTCAAACTTTTTTCATATGTGACCGTGGCAGCCAAGTGGTCATGGTCACAAACTGGCGTAGTTGAGTCGCAGGTTCGAAATCTCCATGTAGAGGATCTGATGCACGTTCCGCAATGGCCCCATGAAGTCAAACGTCGCCCTTACACTACTTGGCCAAGGTTCAAAACGACGAGATTTGTTGCTATTAGCTCTCTCGTGTTTGTTTTGATGTTAATAAAAAATGAATCCCCAGCCAAAAAGTTGGGGTAACTTTAAATTTCGTAAAAATTGAATCAGACCCTTTGAATTTGTGATTGGCCAATTAATATGTCTTAGATGAAAAAAAAGTAATGAATGGGTTTGAATTACATCTGAAGCAACACGAAGGCTACTTGAACCACCTCCGAAATTCTTCTCTACGCCAAAGGGAGGACTTGGAACCTTTACAGATTCAACTCTCATCTACACGGTGGGTCTAGAGTGGTACTAGGATTCGAACCCACCAATTGGCTCCTTTCGGTTCAAAAGAGTTAATATCCTCTTCTTCTGCGGCATATTAAGTGCTTTTGAAAATTTTGATTGGAAAAGAATTTTTGTGACAAGACGTTCATCTGATTGGAAATTAGATTAATTTATAATAATGATTGTGTGTTCGCTAGTTGTTTCTCGGATAGAACTAAATCTGTCTGAATCGACCCATGCTTTAGGCAATCATATGATCGAATTACATATTAAAGTACACAATATTATGTTCTGAGCAAAGAATACTTTTTTCATTGTTTTTCTTAAGATAGTTCTGGCATTGTTCGATATGAAAATCTAACAACACAAATTAAGCGCAATTACATACGTACGGTGTAATATACTCAATGAAGTGTTCAAGACTTAATAAATGTGGGGGGATATAAAAATGTCACACTATTCAGCTACTCGAGGGCTTTTGGCGACGGACCTCGTCTCTTGGAACCATGGTCCAGTGACGAGGACGACACCTGAGCTAGCAATTCCCCATTTCCTAACTTCCACACCACACCAACGAGAGGACGTTTGAGCCTCGACATATTTATTGTGCATCGGCCCCTTCTGTGCGGTAGGTCTTGAACGGTACTTGGCTCCAACTCATGACAAGCCCCTGCCACGAGTCCGTTACCTTGACCACTAGGCTACCGTGTCATCCAATAAATGTTCATTAATGGCAAGGAATATTTTTAAATTCTTTAATAAAAATAAATCAATAATGTTATCTTAAGACTAGTACTTTTTAATTATATTCACAAAGCAATTTTTTATTTAACGAGCTTTAATGAAAAAGATATTTTATGCCTGCATTCTTTATCTTTCGAGTGTACAATGACTCAATACAAGACAAATAGGCAAAATTATCCTTTCCTCAGAAATGAGCTCAAAGTAGCCTTTTCTCACTGTATATATTTATCCAAATCCCGTTTTGTTTCGAAATGTTTTCTATATTACACTTCACACTATTACATCATATTTACACTCCTTAAGAAGCACTTTATTTCAGAAATATCTTGTTTTCAAAGACACATGTTATTCTTTAGGAATCATTACTTTTTTCGTAGGATCTTTGTTCAAAACTATTACATATCCACTAAGAGCTCCTCTCTCACCACATCCTTGAAGCCCACTTTGAGTTTCTGTGTCACGTACACCTGCAATAAAATATGACCTATAATTGCGAGAATTTCTTTCTAAACATTCCATTTACCAGACGCTCCCTTTTCTTCGGCGGCAAGTTGCTCATCGAATCCCCCCTCCAGCCCCTAGGTTCGGAAGAAGACTCGGGATGCATAATCAGGGAAGGGAGGGAATCTATCATTAAAGAGCCCTAGTGCTCTTGGAAGAGCTGGAGGGTACCATTTCATTTAGTGGAGAAATATTTCGATGGAAAATGTAGCACATTGTTAATATTACGAAGGAGAGAAAAAAACCTATTGGGAAATTATTGTTAGACATCAGAAAAAAATGGGCTTGGCTCACTAGTAGTAATACAATTATAATAGTACTGAAACCAGTTGCGTTTCGACCCGTAGAAGGGCAAACATCGGAATTCCACCGCCTTCTTTATTAATGTAAGAAGCCCGTACACCAAATAATTTTAAGGAAACTGGGAGGGTCTTCGCAGGGATTACTTTGAGGAAAGATTGAGCAAAAAGGTGCCAATCATTAGATGGAGCATAAGTGGATGGTAACCAATGAATCTCGAGTAAGAATTTTGTTACGAGCTTTATTTCAAGGTTAGATTACTTTACCCTTTTTAGAAAATGTTCCGCAATTTAAAAACTTAATTTGGTAGGTCAAATCCATCTGTACGAGTTGTACATTTCCGAAATTGATTTTAGAAATTTTTAAGTAAAATATCTCAGAGATTGAATTGCCATTCAATTCATGAAAGATTTTTCTTCTCCCAGAACCTGCCCGCGTTAAATTATGATAAACACACAAAATTAATTTCAAGAAAAAATAAAGTTAAACTAATTTCATAATGCACGGTACAATCTACATATATGAAGAACAAATATGACTGGAAAAATATTAATAAACAGAAATATTACTTTATAGAAAACGATAAGTTTAAAATAAAAATCGTGCATTTTAAGATTTGAGTTATTTCCATTAATTTTTAGACTAGTTTAACACAGTTATGCACGCACAGTGGCGCACACAAGGGGGTGTCCTCCCAAAGCCCTTGAGTTTTTTTCGATTCATGATATATGTACAACGTCAAATTTAATTAAGTACTTGGAATTAACAGTTTATTTTATTAATTAATACTAATTATTAATTCAATAATCTATTTTTGCTGTTCTTTGTTAAAATCAGAACAATTAATTTATGTTGTCTTGAGCTATGATACGAGTTTTAACCCCCTTGAAAAAATTTTGTCAGCGCTACTGTATATACATACATATTTATATATTTTTAATAATCATATCTTTGTTTAAACTCCACTCAGATTACTTAAAAAACTGATCTAAAAGTTTCAGTTAGATAACGGAATCAAAACTGAGTTAAAATGAGTTGATATGCAAAAATGTAAGGCACTCTATTTTTTTTTGTCTTAAATTTCTTTAAGTTTCTATAATTCATATTTCCAGAATGATAATTCAGTATTTATAAGGCTCATTCAATTTGACCATAAACTCAGTTCAACAAAAGAAATTCGAAAAAAATAATCAATAATGAAATTTTTTGTTGAAGTAACTAAGTTTTAAATGTACACTGAGGAGCAGGGAAAAATGAGTGATTTATTTTTTCCCTTTAAAAAGATCGGAGATGAAATGCATTCGCAGACAATTAGAGAGACGTTTAATTTGAATTGATTGATATTTATAAAGTAATACAAAAAATACATTAGAAAAAAACTATAGTTTTCTCATTTTAATTGGAATTTACATTCCATATAGAATACGGTATCTCCAAAAAGCTCTATTAAAATTGAAATAGAAAACTTCTTCTGTAAAAATAACTTTGATATCGGAGTGCTACGCTTGTTGTCAAGGTCTATGGACTCCAAGATGGCTGCCTACCTGTAACAACTAGCGAGGAAAATAATTTGAAAGAACTGTTTTGAAATATATTTCAAATAAAGAATATAGGAAAAGACATTGAAAATAACCAATAGAAATCAGTAATTAATATTAATATAGTATAATAATAATTATATATAATAAAATAATATTATGTAATATAATCATATAATATAATAATATAATATAATAATAATTATTATATAAAATAATTGTATTATATCTTTATATATAAAAATTACGTGACACAGTGTTTGTCTGCGATGGACTTCGAAATTACTCAACCGATCATAATATAATTTTACATACTAAGTGTCATTTATCCAATTTAAAACATAGGATAGTTTTTATTTCAATTAATGACGCCATTTTTTTATTGCCGGAACTGTGAAGAATCCGGAAAACGGGAAAATTCGCAAAATGTCGCAATGCTCATGTGTTTGTGGAAGCAGATATTGTAAACCAAAATGACGAAACGCGAGTGTCCGACGTATTTTGGGGTGTGGAATCCGATTTTCTAATCAGTTTCCAAAAATAACCGTAACTTTGCCGGATAATGCCAATCGATGGTATTTTAGACACATCTCGGCGGGGGGCTTACCTTAAGAGCCTTGGATCGTGAAAACTTGGTCACTGGCGTTTTTCAAAAAGTATAATGCGAATCTGTTATTCAATCTGAGAAATAACTTTAATTTTGCCGGATAATTCAGGATGACCGTCTATTACGCAAACCGTGGCAGGAGCTTACCCTTAAAGTCTTGGTGCGATAAAATTGCGTTTCTGGCGTAATTCGAGATGGTGAACCAGAGTCTGAATTCGAATTTTAGAAATTCCTGTAACCTTACCAGACAATGCCGGACGACCCTCATTCCCCTTCCAGGGAC
Organism: Trichonephila clavata; assembly: GCA_019973975.1. Classification (NCBI taxonomy): domain Eukaryota; kingdom Metazoa; phylum Arthropoda; class Arachnida; order Araneae; family Nephilidae; genus Trichonephila; species Trichonephila clavata. The sequence continues at coordinate 54,055 of BMAO01036025.1, read as the reverse complement.
TTAACTTGCCGGCTCAAGGACACAGAAAGTAATCTCCAGTTGTATCTACGGTCGGAAACGATAATCTGAAGTCAGATTTCAGAAACTCCACTAACATTGCCGGATATTGTCTGAATTAGGTGAAAAGGCATATTATTCGAGTCCCGCGTCCGGATTTTCATTCCCTCTAGCGACTGAACTTGCACGAACTGAAGCATCAAAAGTCAGTTCTGTGTGCGTTTTGGGTTGTGAAATGAGAATCTGAAATCCAATTTTAGGAGTTCCTATAACTTTGCTGGATAATGACGGACGACCGTATTTTAGACACACCATGGCAGGGACTTAAAAGCTTCAGAGCACGAAAACTTGGTCCCTGGCGTATTTCAAAACGGATTATCCGAATCTGATATTCAATCTGAGAAATTACTGTAACTTTGCAGGATAATTTTGGATGACCGTCTATTACTCAAACCGGAGCTTATCCTTAAGGTCCGGCCACGGAAAATGTAAATTCCTGGTGTTATTTGAGATGGTGAACGAGAATCTGAAATCAAACTTTAGAAATTCCTGTAACTTTGCCAGATAATGTTGGAAGACCGAAATATTCCGGGACAGCATAACCAGCCTAACTTGCCGACGCAGAGACGCAAAAAGTGGGTTTTGGACGTATTTCGGTACTGCCGATCCAAATAATCTCAATCCAATTCAAAATAATCCCATTACTATGTCAAATAACGCCAGACGAACGTATTTTACGCGAACCGTGGCAAGGGCTTACTTTAAAATTCTTGAGATGCGAGAAATGCTTTCCTGGTGTTCAAAAGCTTCCGTAACTTTTCTGGGGATTGCTGGAATGAGGTCGAATGGCTTTGCGTTCGAGTCCCACCTCCGGATTTTCATTCTCTATAGCAACTAAACTTGCAGGCGCAGCCTAGCGAAAAAACGATTGCAATAGGAAATTGCATTGGCAATTGCATCTTCGGGCATTGTTGTTGCTTTGTTAGATTGTTGAAAAACTGCACATTTCGTATCAAACTGCCATTGGACATTCATGAGATACAAGATGCAATGTGTACCATTGAAAAAAAGAGCGGATTGGCTACAGTATTGCAAATGAATTCAATCATGATCAGGGATATATAAGCGTACTATGATCCATAAACATTCACTCAAAGCATTACATAGAACTTTGCGAGATTTAAACGGCAAGGAGAAAATATTCGATGTTGTTGTCGTACTACTGTCTGGTAATTTCCGAAAGACAGTAACAGTCATTCCGCGCTCTACTTTTGCTCACGAGATTAACGCCTGTTAAAACAATTGTTTTTATGGTGAAACGGGGAAACACTTCGATTGACTATAAGCACACGACTGCATTTGCAAGATGATCAATCGGAGTAAATATTTTCTAACCAATTTCTGAATATTGGAAACGGTGAAGTAGAACTTCATCCCAATACATAATGCATGAAATAGCCAGACAATTTCTGTACTGTTCTTCAGACAAAAAGGAACTGATTGAGAGTGTCTTTCTGGATATACTGTATAATTATCTAGATAATTATTGCCCTTGTAATCCTTTTCTAATCAGAAAAAAATGTTGATATTATGATGTAATAAACTTCCAGATACTTAGTTGTTGACAGGTGATCCAATGCCTTTTAAATCAATCGACACTATTGTTGATGAAAATAAAACCGTAAATTTTCCAACTGAGTTTTTGAATATTCTAGATGTATCAGGAATGCCACTACATAGTCTTCGGTTGACTATTGGTTCCTTGGTTATTCTCTGCGCAACTTAAGTCCACCTAGATTATGCTACGGTGCACGTTTGATCATCAAAAGAATTACCGGGAGCTTCTTGAAACAAACATTTTGGCTCTAAAGTTTAAACGAGAATTCGGTTATTTTGCTACGGAATCTGTTGCCACGTATTCCACTGATGCCGTCAGAATTTCCAATACCATTAAAAAGGCTTCAATTCCCGATTCGTTTGGCTTTCGTGATGACCATAAATGAATATGAAACCCAAACAATATTCATTTCATGCTTGGATTTAGAAAATCCATGTTTCTCGAATGGAGCAATTACATGTTACATTCTCCCGTGTGTGGAAACCATTGAATCTCTTTGAGTCAGCAAAAGACGGGGGTTACTGAATAATATTGTGCACCGATTAGCTATATAAAATTATTTATTGTTATACTTTAAAATGATAAAAACAATGTGAAAAAATGCAAAAAAATCAACGTTATTCACCACATTTATAAAATTAAATCTTCATATGCTGTTACTTAACAACTTCGTCAGCAGTTCATGCATTATACTACACTCAAATAGCAAATGAATAAAATGCAAAAAAAAAAAAAAAAAATCCTTTGTTGTTTTATACTTTAATTCAACCCTCCGAAATTGTAAACAAAGATTAATTTGATTGCATTGAATATCTTAGAATAATATTGAATTAACGTATTAAATCAAAGCCACAGCAACGCGTGGCCGGGTCAGCTAGTAATTATACATATATTTTTTTTAATGAGAACATTTATAAACCCCGTGCACCACTCGGGGGCTTACAACACAAAGGGAAGAAGATTGGATTACAACACAAACATACATTCCTTTTCCGGGATTCGAACCCAGGCCTTACGGCACCGCAGTCAGCGTCACTAACCACTATACTGGATGAGTGGCTATAATTATTATACATAAAATAATTGCGTAATATATATTAAAATTATTCAGAATTGAATATAAATTAATAATTACTGATAATTTGCAATATTCCAAGAACTGCGAGTTCTTTTAAGGAATTTCATCGACTACCGAACGTTAAAAAAATCATTATTTAAAAGTAAAATAAAGTGGAAATACGCAATTTGCAGCAATAATTAAAAGCACAACCTTCATATTCTTTAAAAAATAATATCCTGGTTCTCATCAATGATATTAGAAATATCCATATTGAAAATAGCACAAAATACAACAGAAGACTGAAGCAGTAACTTGAAGAAGAATGATTGCAATGAAAATGGTTAAATTTTTAAAGAAATTGAATCAAAATCGTATGAAATAAATCGGGTCACAGCGGGAAAAAACCCAATAAAAATTAACTATATTGTACGCCAAATCGTGTCAAACGTGTGGCAAATACACGTTAAAAATATCAAGGTAATCATATTGTAATGTTATTGCCCATCTTGGTGAACACATAAACAACAACTTGGCAAGTAGCACTCTAATATCAAATTAGCACCAAAAATAAATTAAGTAGTAAAAAAAAATCTCGTTAACTATTCGTTCGAACTCGCTCAGTTTGTCAAATTCTGCTACAAAAATTATTTAAGATTTATATGTACATCCTCCTTCACACAAAAATGATTGGTTCTCATCAGTGCCACACACAAGGGATCTAGACCCCCAATAGTTCTTAATTTTTTTCGATTGATAATAATCCTATGTATATAGTAAGTAAAATTTAATCAAGTATTTGTGTTATTAATACTTCATTTTATTAATAAATGCTAATTATTTATTCAATGATTAATATTTTACTGTTTTTTGTTCTCGAAAATCGACAAAAACAAAAGAATATGTTGAGCAGCGTATTGGAGCATGATGCGAGAGTGGTGGATTTTCAACCCTCCTCTTGAAAAAACTCCTGTGTGCGCCAGTGGTTCTCATAGATTCGTCGCCAATAGTTCTTGAGTAGTTTTAGAGCGCGCCGTTAATAAAATCAATTATCATGTATTTTCTAGAATATTAATATTATCTTCTTTTATGTATATATATAATGGCTTATACGAAGAATATATGGATAGAGAGTTCCAGCATACAAACATTTCTTTTTCGGACAGGAAAAGTTGAAATTGTACTCAAATATTAATACAGATTAGTAGTCGTCAACTCAACTTTGACAAGTCGTGATTCTATCAAAAAACCTCATGTGTGACCTCCAAGTCTTGGAGTGATATTCTATTTAGATGACATTTGACTGTAGCCTTAGAAAACGAGCTCCTCTACTGCATTAACTCAAAAAGAATCGAAAATTAAAATTGAGATAAGTTATGAAATCAAGAAAATAGTTCATCTTCAGATCTGTTTTTCTTGAACGAGGTAAGATTCAAAAGTTCCCGGACCAAGTTTGTAACTTAAAAAATATTACCACTAAAATTTCTGAAACATATCCTTTTTTGAGTGAGTGAGTGAGTGAATATTAACGTCCCACTGTTCAGCTACACGAGGGCTTTTTGGGGACGGTCCGCGTAATTTTGAACCATGGTCAAGTGACGCGGACGACACCTGAGCTGGCACCCCCCTCTCCTAACTACCACACCACACCAACGGGAGGACGTTTGAGCTCTCGACAGATTTAACGTGCATCTCTCCCCTACACGGCGGATCTTTAGTGGTACTAGGATATCCTTTTTTGAAATAAGCCCCTTGGCTCATTCCATCGCTTGTAAAGAACATCGAAACATCTCTGGAAACCATTTTTAGTCATGTCCTTTATTTCCTTTGCACTTTTTATTTCATCTGCAGATTGGAATCGATGACCCTGAAAGCGACGTGCTAGTTCTGGAAGTATTCTCAAGTCGCAGGAGGCTAAATCAGGGGAGTAAGGAGGATGTGGTTGTACAGTTGTTTTCTTTTTCACCTAGTCGCTGTTTGAAGCATGTTATTACATACCGCCGCAGAAACCTTTTCAATGTTTTCAGCGGTGTGAGATGTCTGCTCAAGTCCAGAGCTTCAAAACTTTCCTGCCTTCTCTGAAATGTCGATGCCTCTCAAAGGTTTGTGTTGGCATCTCTGTTGTGTATATGCTTCAACATTTTTTGTCAGTCTCTGTAAAACTCTAAAGAATTTTATATTCATTCCCAGCTCAACAAACGTCATTTCTCTCAACTCAACGCATTCTCCTACAAAAAAAGCGATGCCGTGGGGAGCCACCGACCCCGTGATTTGGGACAAATCACTTTTAGAAAAAAAGGAAAAATGCAGTAACATAAAATCGTTATCATAGTCGCTCTACTGCAAAAAATTTTCACGTTATAGACTCAGTCCGGGAGCTTTTGAATCCTACTACGTATATTTTGTTTAGTATAAAACGTTTATCCGCACTAGAAAAGTAAATAATCTTTCTGGAGGACAGAAGCTGTTGGATTCTACCGTTCTTCACTAATATATTATCGGCAATTTGGCACTACAATCTATCTCTTCTTAATTACTATAAAGATATACCATATAACTTGTGTGTGTGTGTGTGGATCAACCCCTTCATTCACGGATAAGAACTTGACAGCTTAGCTTTTCAAGGTTAATTTTAAATATTTTTTTAATTACAAGCGCTTTTACATGTTAGAACTTATCCTTATATTTTCGCCTTCGACATCTGAGCCAAACACAGTAAAGCAAAAAAAAAAAAAAAAAAAAACCCTAAAAAACTCTCGTATATTACTTTGATTAACGGTGCATTTTTTTTTTACTGGGGTCCATACGTAACCGTTTTAGTGGGACGAATGTTCAAGTTGCAACATAAGTCCTCAAAAATATCTGATAGGCCTTGTGGGCCATTATCACTAATTATCTGAATCGGAGCTCCGTATCTCAAAATGTAATTCTCAATAAGAGCATTCGTTACTGCCTTAGCCGAGGTTTTCTTTTAAGAAACAAATTCCACCCATTTTGTAAATATGCATGGATTTATAACTAAAATAAACTGATACCTCTCTGGTTTAGTCGCTGGGAATCGGCCTAGAATATTTAAAGAAATTACTCTGTTGGAATAATTAGCCCCAATTGGGATTAAGTGACCAGGTGGTCACTTAATGGTCATCAGGTGTTATCCTCGTCACTTGATCATGGTTCAAAATTACGAGGTCTGTCTCCAAAAGCCCTCGAGTAGCTTAACAGTGTGACGTTAATATATATATTCACTCCCTCGCAGCTCTAAATATTAATTTTTTTCAAGTGTCTGCTATTACGTAATTACAATTTGGATGTAGCCGAAGAAAGATAAGGGCTACATAGAACACGCAAAACCGTTACTAGAAATTAAGCTATATATTTTACAGGAGTAGTTTTTATAACATCAGCAGATATACTTTAAATTGAGTTGTTGAGAGACGACGAAAATAGAGACTTGTGAAAAAGCTTTTTGTGGCTGAATTATATAAATTCGTAATGGACCGATGGATTCCACAATCAGTGAAGGAGTGTTCCAAAGACAGAAGAGCGGTTACGAGATCGGACTCAGAAAGGATCCTTTCATCGTATTTCTGCGCCTATGGGGAATCGGCGAAGATGGCTGGTTGAAAAGAATGCGTCACTTAAAATTTCACGAACATTCCGAGGAGAATTCTTAAATAGTTTACAACTTTGAAACATGCCCAAAACCCTCTTTTGGAACCCTCTTCTCTTTGAAAGTAACCCAAAATTAACCATTATATATTCATCCTAATTACATTTATTGGAAAAAATGACAAGTTTTGAGTCTAGAAATATATTTTGGGTCTTAATCTCTCAATTAACATCGTTTTGCGTGACTTTGAGATGATTTTTCTATTTCCAAATTTGTATTCAAAATTTAGTAGGAACAAAAAAATTTTTAAAAAAATATTTCAATGCTTTTCTACTCTAATCGACCTCTATTGAACTTGATAATATTGATAGCTATGAGCAATGGGATGATTTTTTTTTACAAAGCAACTAATTCCCGAACAGAATCATAGACACTCCAAAATTTTCGCAAACATGCACCTTTCCTGTAAATGATTTCAAGTGGTGGAACATAATCTAAAAAAATATAAATAAGCTTAACGTGGGCTCTAAAAAGGAAACCGAACTACATACATGTCCATAAATTAAGGATAATGCAAGTTCAGTCAAAGAAAGTGCCAGAAGCAAAACAAATGTGACTTATTTGTAAAGCTTTTCTATAAAACAAAAAGTAAAGAGCAAAAAAGATTCTATATGTTTGATATTAATAAAAATTGCGATTTTTGCTCCTTAAGAGCAAATTACAAAAAAAAAAAAAAAAAAAAAACCTATTTACAAAAACCAATAATACATGCTCGGCATGATGGATAATAAATAGTATGTCTCTCAAACGATGCGATACAGTCCGTACAGTGTCTAGGCATGCTGAGTATCAAATTATCAATCTGATCTTGGGGAAAATAATATCATTCATCAAGCAGTTCTCTCCAAAGTTCAGGTAGACTTGTAAGAGGGGGTTGACGGGCTGCAACTCATTGGCTAAGAATATCCCACACATGCTCTACTGGATTCAAGTCCGGTGAGAATGCTGGCTAGTCCATACGGGGGATATCCTCCGATTGAAGACATTTGTTTATGATGTTTGCACGGTGAGAGGACGGGCGTTGTCATCCACAAACACAAATTCTGCGCCCATGGCGCCCCAAAACAAATGTACATGTTGTTCCAGAATGACGTCCCGATATATCTGGCCTGTCATGGTTCCAATTTGAAAATGTAGGTCAGTTCTGGAGCCCAGAATAATTCCTGCCCCCCCCCCCCCAAAGGAACAATCCTGTACCACCGAAACGGTGGCATGCAATGATGTTCTCTTGGAGGTAATGGGTACCTGGCGCTCTCCATATGAAAGTCTGGCTAGAATCAGACTGCAAGCTGAACCTGGACTCATCAGAAAACACCACACAAGCCCACTGTTGGGTGTCCACAATGCATACTTTCTACTCCAGATTATTGCAGATGACAGTGAGTTGCAGTAAGTGGAACACATCTGAGAGGTCTACGAGCATATAGACCAGGTGTCGGAAACTTTTTAGCTATTGCATACCTAACCAATCTACCAACATGATTCGGTGTGCCATGTAATAAGAAATATTTGAAATAATTCGAATCTTACGGAATACATGCAGTGTTAGAAAAAAATACATATTTGGAGTTTTATTATGTATTATTTAAAGATATTTATTGAGATAAAAATAAACAACAAAAATATAACTATTCCTTCAATATAAATAAAAAATTAAATTTGTGTACATAAATAAATATCTTTTAAGAGTTTTTATTAAAATACAGAGCAAACTTAAAAAATCTGACTATTCTTCAATATAATTAAAAAATTAAAACTGTACATATATCATGCATTCTTAAAAATATTTATGAAACATGAAATAAACAACAGAAAATATAAGTGTTCTGCAACAAAGTTAAATAAAAAATTAAAATTTTAATGCGAACCTTGTTCCTGCAGAACTCTACTTAATGTCGCAATATCTGGGGTATAATTTGTGACTTTCAATTTGAGATAGCATTCGGAATGTTCAGCAGCTAAGCAATTTCTTAGAGAACTCAAAATATATTTTATGAGAAAAATTTGTTCACGTAGAAATGTGGAACCAAAAGCGGAAAGCAGAGCACATGCTATTATTTTTCAAACAATTGAATTGTTCCGACAATGACGTCCAGCAAATAAAAAAGTTGTCAATTTATTGCTAGATTTGTCTTCCAGAATTTTCCGTAACTATGCGAATTTTGTTTTCCATAATTCAATAAGCTCCATCGAATAGGATTATTAATGAGTCTATTAAATCGGAGATTTGATTAGGTAGGAAAATATAGGCATACAAGCTTCAAAGTCTTTGCATCTTTTAGAAAATTCCTCCTTAAGTACTTCATAGTAGGTTTGAAGTTCGTCTTTGACTATGATCAGTAGCGCACTCAGGTATTTTTCAAGGGGGTGTTCAGGGTCGGAAGTCTACTTTTCTCGTATCATGCTCCAAAACGCAGATCAACATATTCTTTTGATTTTGTCGATTTTCGGGAACAAGAACAGTAAAAAATCAATTATTGAATGAATAATTAGCATTAATTAAAAATAATTATTAATAACCAATACTTAATTAAGTTTTACGTACCGTATAGATAGGATTATAATCAATTGAAAAAAAAAATCAAGGGCTTTGGGGGGGGGGCACTGACTATGGTTAATGTATTTGCAAGTGCTTTAACATTTGGGAAGTATTTGTAGGTACTAGTATTAATATCACGGGGAAATATATTTAATTTTGTAGCAAAGCTTTTCCAATATTCAAAAAGCTAAAGCACTGTTTGACTCTCCTTAAATCCTAAGTTTAGTTCATTAAGATGTTTAGTGTGTTATACCTGTGAGAAACATCAATTTACATAACCATTCCTTATCGTCAAATTCAAGAAAATGTTCTCATTAAGAAAAATTATAATGTGCTCTAAGCATGACTCAAACTTATTCAAGACATTACCACGACTAATCTAACGGACATGACTGTACAAGGGAAGATCCCCATATTCACACTTTCCATTTTTTCTAAGAGAGATCTAAATTGTTTGAGTACTAATGAAGATCGAGACACTATAAAACTATTTTAACAACAGTGTTCATTACAGAAATTAAGCACTGAGACGAAATTTTGGCAACTAAATTTTCCTGATATACGTATTATCCAATGAAAGTTCAATATTTCATGTCTCATATGATTTTCAAGAAGTTTCAGAAATCCTTTTTCCTTGCCAATCATTGCGGCAGTGCCTCAGTAGTTACACAAAATATTTTATTTATAGTAATATTTTTACTTTTAAAATGATATAAATGAAAAATGAATATTTTGTCCATTAGTTGTACCAGACATAGGAATCATGCTGCATAACTCTTCATAAATTCGATCTTTGTCACAATATCGTGCCAATACTGCAAGGCGTGCAACATCATTCACGTCTTTACTTTCATCATGAGCAATGCTAAATGCAACAGTTTCTTGTAAACCTAAATTTTGTTTCACAGTTACATTTTCTACCTTTTGTGTTATTCTTCTATGTTCGCCATCTGTTAAAGATTTTCCTTTGGCTGCTATACAATGAACAATGACGAAACTACATTCTGTCGCTTTTGGTGTGACTCCAGTTGTTTGACATAAAAATGTAATTTCCTTTATATATCCAGAAACAGCTTTTTCTAAAACTTCATATTTCTCGTCAGAATTTTAAATGGGGCCTGGTGTTTTGTTTGAAAATGTCTTTGTACACAGTGGCGTAACGGAGAATATTAGTGCCCACCGCAAACTTAAGTTTTGGGCTCCAAGCCCAAATACGTACTTTACAACAGTTAAGCTTTGGACCCCTAGAGTCCCTTGGCCCCACCCCACAATGTGTAGGTGTACGTTACACCACTTGACGTACGACATACAACACTTTCACGACATAGCACTCATACAGCGCGATCTTTTTGTTGTACGAATCCAAATTCGTTCATCCAAGAATCTTGGAAATCGCAAACATCAAGTTTTCTTTTTTTTATTCGCCATTTAATTCAATATGTAAGTATGAATTTTATCTGTAATTAAACAAATAAAATACAAATTTTCGCAGTAAAACTAACAACGTGACATAGTTAAAAGTAACCTAAAACTCACATCTGCATCGAACTAAATTTAACTTATGACTGAAATCCTACTCGATATTCGTATATCGGCGTGTCTAATAGGGAACATGAGAACATGAAAAAAATAAAATTTTGCGTTCTAATATCTATTTTTATTATCTTGATTCGCTCCAAAAGTATAAAATAAAATATTTATGACTTCTATAACACACACAACGCGCTCAAAAAATTGAAGTTTCTCTTAATATCTTTATAGAGGGTAATTCTTACGAAATTAGATTCTCATCCCGTACCTAATTTTCTCACGAGCGGTTTTTACACCGAATTTATTTTCAATCCAAATTAAATATGTTGATAGAATAGCTCTATTTTTGTTTATTATATTTCCGCAGCAAAACATTGTTAAGCAGCATTTTGATTTATACTTAAAAGCATTGGCGACGCGAGACCTGAAATTAATGTGGGCAAGATACATTTCGCGAGGTCATCTGATGGCATAAGAAGAGGTTTTATAAAATAAAAAACCAAACTTTTTGCTCATATTTCTTTGGTACATTAAACAACAATGAAAAAAATTAAAGAAACAAAAATTTTCTTTATTTACTTTTGCTGAAATCTTTAATGATTGTTTCGTAATTTATCTTAGATGCTATATCTGCTTCAATATATAAAACTGCCAAAGCTGAAGGTCTTTCCTGACCCATTGTATTTCTTACATAATTTTTTTTATCAATTTTGATTTTGAAAAGCCCCTCTCAGCAGAAGCAAAATTCGAAATTGTTAACAAAATTTGAAAGACAATGCAAATATTTGGGGAAATTTCTTTGAAATCGTTCTCTATAACATATTGGAACAGATGTTTCACGTCAGTAATGGTGTTGGATAAATTTGGGATCATATTTTGTATTTCTTCATGTAAAATTCGTAAGGTTGGAAGTCACTGCTCTCACCTACTTGCAGGACTGTGTGTAAATTTTGACAGTTTCTCAGTATTTGCTCCTTTGGACTATTTTTTAACATGTTTAAATCTTAGAGAAAACCAAAATTTTAAAAATGCTGATTTAAAGACATAAATCTTGAATCTATATTGCTTATCACGGAATAAAATCATGTTTTATATCGGCTTTTGACAAATACTATAAGTTGTCACACCTCCTTTATAATCAATCTTTTCTTTTTGGCTACCCTTTTATTTTTAAAATATTTTGGCAAATCATAAATGCTTTTCTCAATAAACTTACGACCGTCAGACAAGCATTTTCCAAATTCAGTTAGTCGAGATACTCTTTGATCCAGCTACAAAATGCACGCAAAGGTTCAAGAGTAATGTATAAATGGGCTTGTACAGATTGCCATAATTTGCTTTTGGTATTGACACGCGTAAATATTTCCTACCATAAATGTAATGATATGATAAATTCCAAAACTGAACATTTCATTTAAAACGGAATCACTGAGTGTATTGGACTGTTCCGTTTGGTTTTTTAAGCTTTCCATGCATTCAACAACACCATCAAATTATAATAATAATGCGGTCTTCACTGCCTCGATTCTGCTTTCCCACCTTATGTCTGATAAAGGCTTAATAGTAAGCTTTAATTTATCTTTCATAATTTTCCAGCGTTTGCTGGAACTTGAAAATAGCAACAAAAAAAAATCATCTGAATAAAACTAAAAAAAAAAAAATGTTTTGTTGCCACTGACGAATTAGCTGCGTCTACCAATAACAGATTCCCCAGCTATGACAAGCTCAAGGTGTTAAAAATGCCCTGGGATTTATTCTTAATATTCGAGTTTTAACTCCACTATTTATGCTTACTATATTTGCACCATTCTCGTATCCTTGTACTCGACAGTTTTAAATATCTAAGCCATTTTTTTTCTAGCTCTCCCAGTACTGCATTGGTCAAATATTCTCCAGTCGTTTCAGTGACAACAAGAAATTCAAAGTTTGCTTCTATACTTACAATTGATGTACTACAATATCTTAAGATGAATAACCGATTTTTGTTAAATTCTACTAGAGTCTCTAGTGCAGTCGAGTAAAAAAGAATAATATTTTGCCTCTTTTTTTCCCACCAATTACCTCACTGATAACTGTGTTTGACATGATTGGGATCAATTCATTTTGAGTATTGTGGCTTAGATAATGGTATGCAAATTGCTTGTTATCAATGCGATTTATATGTTCCCGTAACGTAGGATCATATTTAGATATCAATTTAAATAAATCTATGAAGTTTACAGAATTCTTAGTGTCTTCGTCTGTTTTGAGAGATTCTCTGTGACATCTAAACGCCAGATTATGATAGGCTAAGAAATTTATGATACTATGAATTAATCTCTCTCAAACAAATTGTACCAATGCTTTTGAACTTCAAGAATTCGCCTTTCGTTTTCTCGGTCTAATGTTTTTCCGTGCTTTATTCTCTTTTCTAATGTTATCCATTGGAACATATAGGTCATATGTTCTTTAGTATTCTTATGTTTGTGCAAAATACTCCAATCACAGCACTCTTCCTGTACCATTTGAGTTTATGAATTGCCGAATAGTCTACATAGAAAACAGGAAACTTTATTTTTAGAACTTGTGAATAAACCGACCAGTGACGGAGTTGAGTTTCATCATTATGTAGTTTTCTTGAGAATTAAATTGGAAAAGTGTCTATGATCATCATCTTTAGGATAATATTCATCACTGTAATTTAACTGCTGTGTTTGAAACCGCTTTGAACTATATCATGTGAACAGTGAGCATCTGTCATGGGAAACGTACACAATCTCGGGTCAAAACTAGAAAAGGCTTGCTTCATTACGTCACACAGTGGGCAGTTTTCCCGATCTGGCACACGGAAATTAATTTATAGCTTTAAAGTCTTCATAATTATATATTATGATAAAAAATTATTGTAATTAAGCCGGGAGCAGCCACGCACTTGATACTAACGTTAATGGTCACGCGGGGTTACTCAGTCACACCCCAAACCTTATTTTATAATTATTTTTACTCTACACGAAAAAAATTCTTGAATAACTTAATTAAGAGAAAGTATACTTACCTACTTTTAAGGACTTTTCAGTTTTTCTTTGAAAATTTGAGAAAAAATATCAACCAAATAGAACCAAGAAAATTTAAATGCGCGTGACTTTAATAAAAGACACAAATCACAGACACTTTTCGCTAACATTATAGGAATGTTATTTGCAGGCAAAACTGTCATATGTTATTTAAGTCTTTGTAGTTTTATTCTCCTTTGATGATCGATAAACAACATGTTGAACTTTTTCTTGCTTGTCTTTGTCGTAATCTATCACTACCCCTATGATTATTAACTCCCCTTCGCGTATTATCTAAATCTGAATATGTTGGATCCATAATTAATTACAACTAATTTAATAAATCAATCTTATTTATTGACCTTTCTTAATGAGAGATTACACAAATACTATTCAAACCTTAAGATCAACAATATACAGTGGAGTACGAGAAGAATTCGATTGGGAACGACGGAATCCTAACTGAATCCACGGAGAACAACGCGTACAATCAAGCTACACATTTATATTTAATTTATGAAAACAACTGACCAGATACCTTTTCTTAAGGCAGGTTTTTCTATATCTGGATTGCTTTAATGAGCGGCTTCAATCTCAGCTATCTTTCAGTTCCGTCCTGAACCGATTTAATGAATACTTTTCAATAGTCTTCTCCCGACGAATATATTTCCACTAGAAAAACTACTCTCTCAAAATCACCCTCATTTTTTCACTTTATTTCATTTCTCCCTTTTATATCCTTTTAGAACTCGCTAAACCCGAAAATATCTCGTTTGCATAAGTCACACTTTTGGCTCCCGGTGGAGATTGGTTGAAATAAATAAAATATAGAATTTAAGAGAAGGTTAGTGAAACGCGTAAGCACCCGTCACATCTTTTTGACAGAGCGAAGAGTGACTTGTGCAACACTTATGACTCTTCATATTTTTCCTGATAGAGTTCTTTAGGTAGAATTTAAAAATTTTCCTTTCAAAAACGTTTCCTGTTCATCAATTTTCTTATATTTACTTTAGCTATGATGATTAATATGCTTTATTTCAGCAGGTTCTTCCCTTGCTTGATCATTTTCAACATCCTTCTCAATTTCTTTTTCTTATTTTCCTGATTCACATTTATAAACCACAATAAGTCGTACAACACAGAAATCAAAATTACTAAGTTGTTCACGGGGGTGGGGGGGGGGAATGCACCATGTTCATAGAAAATATCTTGAACGAAAGTGGTCACGCGGGGAACTTAGTCAAAACAAGTACCTTAAAACTGTAAGAAAACGTTTGCCCCAACCAAAAAAGAAGGAAATATGTTACAAATACCTTTTAGTTCCCATGAGGACTGTTCTATAGGAGGATACTGTCAAGGTCATTGATAATAAATAAACAGTTTTCCCAGAATTAGCGACTTCGTGAGCCTGGGGTGACTCTGTGTCCCGCGCGCTTGCTCCTGGGTTAAAGCAAATTAGATACTACACTGGTGTCCAAAAGTTAAGCATACATCATAGAATGCGAAAAACAAGGAGTAAATTTTCGTAAAATTATTCCAAATTTCTTGCGGATATTAATTGGGTGAAGAAGAAACATTGGGTTTATGCAAAACTTTTCAGTCGACTACGTCCTGCGCGAGACAACGGTGCATGTCGGCATGTGGAGAAACCGATTCACCCAGCATAGGCAGTTTAGACAAGTTCCGTGCAACTTCTGTGCGAAGGAACGTTGTTAACCATCAAACCAGGTGAATGATGACACAAAGACGCCAATTGGACATGTTTACAAAAGGAAGAATCGTTGGAATGCTGGAATCCTCACGGTCACAAACCGAAGTGTCTCGAATTCTGAATGTGAACCAGTCTGTGATCTCAAGACTGTGGCAGAGGTTTATAAGAACGGGAGATGTTGCCCGACAACCAGTATCAGGTCGACCAAGAGTCACAACCCCTCGATATCTGGTAATAAGTGCGCGACGTCAGAGGGGCAGTACCGCCAGAGCACTGGGTTCGGCGCTCACAGTCGCCACAGGAATACGAATTTCGAGACAAACTGTTTACAGGAGACTCAATCATGGTGGCCTGTATGCCGCTGGAACATCCACCTTACAATTCAGACCTTTCACAGTGTAATTTTCATATTTTTTGACCTCTGAAACGGCTGAGTCCAGGCCTGGATCCGACAGCAGCCTACTAGCTTCTTCAAAGATGGAATTGACCGGATAGTGTCGCAATGAGATAAATGTTCCATCAGTTTTGGCGACTTTTCTTAGTATGTATACTGCGCATAACTACATTTTTAAGTTAATAAAATTGTTACCGTTACTTTCCACTAGTGACCGGGTTTCATTTGAATGCCCCTTATAATATATATAAATAGAAATGAGAATTTTGTTATTGTATCAATGGCAATTTTTTCTCTATCTTTTATAAAAAATATTTTATTCAGTTACAGTTAAATTTATATGATATTTAAAAAATGATATTTTCCCTTTTGTTAAAAATACTTTAATCCAGTGCTTCTCAAACTTTCAATATTGACGACCCAATTTTCAATCATAATTTTTCTCGCGCTCACCTTTATACAATAATAATATTTTGAATGCAATAATAGTGCACTTTGAAGCTAAAGCTATGGTACGATCTTAATTATAAACAGTACAAATTAACAAGATATGTATTAAATTATGTTTATGTTACTGTAAACTAATATATATTTTAAGTAAATTACTTTTACGTAATAGGATAAAAATGTTATTCTTCTTTCTCTAATTTTTAAGTTGGGACAGACTGCAAAATGATTTTTAATTAAAGATTTATTTCCTCTATCATGCATTTCTAAACGTACAAATGTCATTAGAAAAATAGTATAGTCCAGCGATACTCAACCTGCGGGCCACCGGGCCTTTTTAAGTGGCCCGGTCATAACCTTGCTCTGAGAAATTCATTTATTTTTTTATGAAAATTTGGTGGGAAATTCTTTGCTAAAAAAATCAAATATATCAATTTTACTTTTTGCTGCCAATGTCGTATGGGTGCGAATTGATATTTTCTTTTCTTATTAGTGACTAAATTTTAACTATTTTTCATATCATGTAAGTGAAATATATTCAAAGGAAATAGATTGTTTTCAAGACGATTCGGACTATTTTGTAGTAAAAAACAAGCAGGGTTCAGTAATTGTCACAAAAGTGTATTTAAAAAATACCAATAAATACGAATCGTTCATAGACATTTTTCCTCCAAGATCTAGTTCAAGAGATGGTAAATAGGATTTTTTGAATAATTTTTACAACAGCAAAAATATTTGTCATTCATAATGTTTCAACGATAACAAAGGCACCCTATGAAATTTGTTATATCATTGGTTATTATATGAAACCGTTAACTGATGCAGAAATTTTGAAAGGATAGTCTTAAATGCTCCCAATATAGCAAAATTCAGTGACAAAAATAAAAAATATAAAAAATAGTAACTAAAGAAAGCAAAATAGGAGTTGTAATATTTTGATCAATTTCCCCATTTTAAATTTTTTATGTTATCTAGATCTTAAAGCATCCCCCCTCCATTGATCCTCATGTTGCGACCCGCGTGAAATAACTGACATATGTATGCGGTGCGTCAGGAAAAAAAAGGTTGAGTACCCGTGGTCTAATCTATTGCTCTCTATCATATTCATCTCATCTAGCATTCTTTCTTACGTTTGCGTGAGTCTGGGCAACCTATCGTAAAACTTGTAAACCAACTTGTAAAAATGCAACACACTCGTACAATTCCAGTCAGTTTTAGTTGAGTCGATACTTGTATAGCTACCGAATCTATCGGGTTTGCCTTTTATAATTTGCACGCGTGCGTTAGTTGTAATTCACAATAATAAGTATTTTTACTGCAGTAGATTAAAACAAAATCAGAGATACACTTTTAAGTCGGACGCGAACATTCGACGACAATACAGTATCAACAAGTACACAGACGAGCATGGTTCCGAAAATTAAATTAAGGAAATATTCTGAAGAATACTTAAATTTTAGATTTACCATTACTGAAGTAAAGGGAGAACAAAGGTCCCCTGTGTGTGTATGTGTGAAAACTTACAAATCCGAAGAACACGTGGAAGTGTTTTTAAAAACCATTGAAAATCATTTAACCAATGTTGGCAAATAATTTTAAAAAGTATTTTCTTGCTGAGGACAGCTTGTTAGCAAGTTACGAGTGAATTAGGGATCCATTTCAAAATACTTCAGACGGGCTCTAGGCTGCCGAAGAAGAAATCTTCATAGATTTTACATCCAGTGGTGAAATTAAAAGTCATTTTTGTAATAAATCGCTCTTTCAATTTTAGGCAGAGGTGGATGACGAATTTTCTACAGGGTAAACAAAAGCATTTCGTATACAATATTACCCTATTTTCAACATTGTGAAACCAGATTTTCTGCGGTGGCTGCTTTGAAGGCAAAGTATAAATCTCGGCTAAATATAGAAAAATAACTCAATGTGTCAATTTCTAATGTTAAGCCTTCCTTTGAAAAATTTTGCTCTGCAAGAAGAGCCTATGGAAGTCACTAATAACTCTTCAACTTGTTCATAATTTAGTATCAAGAAATTAGTTTAAAATACCCTTGCGCGCGTAGTATTGATACATTAAAAGTCTACTGGCTGAAATACCCGCTCTTTGCACGTGTTCATTAAAAAAACAAAAACATTATTCATGATATACTAGCTGAATTGCAAGGAGAGTAAAACCAAGTGCACGTCAATGTATACAAAAACGTAAAATGATTTTTTTAAATGAATAGCCACATTGTAAATATTTTTAAATAACAGTAGTTTTAAGCCTCACAGAATTAGCATTTAGAATTAATGTTAAATAATGAAAAATAATTTAAAATTTTGATGAAGAATAATTGTGTTATTTTTAATATTTAAAGCGAGAAGACTTCAAAATGTTTTAACCAGGGAGCAAGCGTACACTCGATACTGACGTTAATGGTCTGCGGGTGACTCAGTCACCCCAATCCTTTCTTAAATTTATTTTTAGTGTACACGATAAGAATCGTGCATTACGATTTAAGGATTTAAGGATACGTTTTAAGGATAATTTAATTAGCAGAAAGTACACTTACCTACTTTCAAGGACTTCTCAAATTTCTTTGATGTTTCTTTCTTTTCTTTGAAATTCTAAAGATGAATAATTGCGTCATTTTTAATATTTAAATAGAGAAGACTTCAAAATGTCTTAATCCGTGAGCAGGCATGCAATCGATACTAACGTTAATGGTCGTGTGGGGTGACTCAGTTACCCCAATCCTTTTTTATAATTATTTTTAGTGTACACGATAAAAATCGTAATTCCTGCGAATAATTTAAATAAGAGAAAGTATACTTGCCTACTTTCAAGGACTTTTCAATTTTTCTTTGATAATTTGATTTGAAACATTAAAATCCAATAAAACTGAATTTAAATGATTCAAATGTGCAAGACCTTATTAAAAGACAAAAATCACGGACACTTTTCACTAATATTACAGGAATCTTATTTATAGGCAAAGCTGTCATATTTTGCTCAAGTTATTATAGTTTTACCGTTCTTCTTTGAAGATCGAAAAATACCATGTTGAACTTTTTCTTGCTTGTGTCTTTTTGACAGGGCGCAGTGTGTCTTGTGGTATACTTATGGCTTCATATTTTAGTTGATGAACTTCTTTAGGAAGCATTTGAAAATTTTTCTTTCGTTTCATGTTCATCGCTTTTCTCAAATTAACTTTTGCTATCATGAGTGCTGTGCATTACTTCAGCAGGTTATTCCTTTAATTTATGAGGGGTTAAAAGTGAATTAAGAGTCTTCCTTTTCATTTTACAGCTTCTGTGTGTGTGTGTGTATAGTGTTTCATTAATAATAGCAGTTTTAATTTTTTTTATCTTCCTAAATTTTTTTGATTCTGGATCTGGGTTACGTTTTTTCTCAGAAAGAGTCATACTTTAGCTTTAAAAAGAAACGTAACAAAAATTCTATCATCGTTGGATTATAGCAATTCAAATAAAAGGTTTTTTATTTGGTTATAGGATCAAAGATTGAAACTTTTATTTTTGAAGACGTAATATTGGCAGATGATATACACTGCTGGCCACCTTAAATGCAACACCAAGAAAGACAAGAGATAGCACAACAAAATTTATATTGTACATAACATGTTGACCAAGTATCAAATGATTAAAAATTTATAGACTTCTGTGAAGTGTGGTTCCTGCCAGAAACAGTAGCCAGAGTAGCCGTTATTGTTGGAGATCACCGCTGCCACACGCCTCGGCATTGATTCAAAGAGACTGTGGATGTGTTCTTGGGGTACAGCAGACCAAGCAGCTTCCACACTTTGCCAAAGTTTATCTGGTGTGGCAGCTGGGGGTGTAATCTGGGTCAATCGTTGAGCAATCATGGACCACATGTTATCTGCCGGCGAAAGATCAGGAGAGTGAGCCGGCCAAGGAAGCAATTCAATCTGGTAATTGACGAAGAACATTTGGACAATGTGTGCCACGTGTGGTCGCGCATTATCTTGTTGAAATATGGCTGTGGCCAAGCCCTGAAGGTAAGGAAGGACAACTGGCTCCAACACCTCGGAGATGTAGCGCTGGCTGTTTAAAATACCGGCAATGCGTACTAGAGGAGTGCGAGAGTGATATGCAATACCGCCCCATACCATAATACCCGGTGCAGGACCAGTGTGGCGGTGCATAACGCAGCTGTTCAACATCCTCTCTCCACGGTGTCTCCAGACTCGAATCCGACCATTGTGTTATTGCAGACAGATGCGTGACTCGTCAGTAAAGACAACTTCGTTCCATTCTGCCGCCCACATCCTTCTTTCATCACACCATTGGCGGCGGAGACGTCTGTGGTTCTGCGTCAAGGGTAGACCAAGAAACGGACGTTTTACGGACCGACCACTCTGCTGTAAACGTCGTCGAATGGTACGCGCAGACACTGAAGGATGCGTTACAGACTCAATGTGCTGTGCGTGACGTGACTGATGTGACTGAGCGAGCCGTCACTGTCATGCACACAATTTGCCTGTCCTCACGTGAAGTGGTGCACTGAGGTGGATACGATTGACCACTTCGGTCCTTCGTACCCTCCTGCATCCAACGATCACATATCCGCATTACAGTTGTTTGGTTTCGTCCAACACGACTACTGATTTCTCTGAAAGATAATCCACATTCCCAGTAGGCCAAATTCTGAAATTCTGTATCAATTTTTGAAGAATTTTTAGCTATGATGCATTATAAACATCAAATTTAACCATAAAGCACCTTTAAATAATGTGAAAAATGTATCAACATTGTTTGGTATGAATTTGTGGCTGCATTGGGGAATACAAGAGTATACGAGATTTCGAAAGTGTTTATTTGAGTTTGCACTTACATGTGAACATACAATTTTCTAAAAGTTTTAAAATTCAAATGTTTCTCTAATCTGGACAAATGATTTCTAAAACAGCCCAAAATTAAACTGTTTTTATGTTTTCCAACATAACATTTATGTATGTAGTCAGCTTCTCGCAACCACAAATGACATCTGAGTTATCTTTCGGTACCTTTTACTGAGAAACCTTTGAAAACTAAAGCTTAAAAACTTGTCTGTACAATAAATAAACACTAATATTAATACTGAAGTGATATTTTTCAAACATATTGCTTAATTTTTTCAAAACATATTTTGACGTCAAATCACTATGAATTTTTTGAAAAGTGTCACTTTTTGTCCTGATATCTAATCTCTAGCCAAATAATTTGGGAATATGTCAAAAATCTTACTTCAGTCTACACAGTTACATATCAGTAACGCGAGGAAAAAATTGCATTCTCTCTCATACATTAGATTCTGAGAAGTAGGTGCACGCAGTTTTAAAAACATCCTTTTTGAGAAAATGGCATTTAGACTAGAAAGCGTCACTTCATCACAAAAAATGTGTATTCGTCCTATTTTATTAGATATTAGCATTTTTTAAATTTGTTTCAAGTAAAATAGGAAAAAAGTCTTAAATTGCCCAGAAATACATACATAACATTTTTCAGTTTTTGTCTAACGAGATATTTTGTAGCACTTACATCAATTTCCCCGAATTCTGTACCAATTTTTGAAGAATTTTTAGCTTTGATGCATTACAAATATCAAAGTTGACCAAAAAGCATCATAAATATGTGAAAATTTATCAATATGGTTTGGTATGAATTTGTGTTTGCATTTGTGAATGCATGATTGTATACGACATTTCGAAAGTTTTCATTATGATTTTGGTATGCTCACATGCAAACACAGTTTCTTAAAGTTTTAAATTTCAAAATTTCGCTTAAACTGGAGCAATGATTTTTAAAATAGCCAAAATGAAACTGTTTTTATGTTTTTAAACTTGAAAATTATGTATTTTTAAGTATGTAATAAGCTTCTCGCAAGGACAATAAACATCACATTTGACGAATCATCTCATACTTTATTCTCAGAATCTTTTAAACATAAATATTCAAGGTTTTGACCGTATATTAATTAGTTATTTGTATTTATACTGAGGTGAAATTTTGTAATTATATTAATTAGTTTTTCAAGGCAAACTTTTAGTTCATTAATCATCACTATGAATTTATTGAAAATTGTCATTTTTTTGTTACGACATCAGCCTTCTAGCTAAATGTTTTAAGAATATTTCAAAAATGTCGCTTCACTATACACACTTGAATTTAGGAAACAGAGTACATGCATACAGTAAATTCGCACAATTTTAAAAATATAAGTTTCAGAAAAAGGTAATTTTTATAAAAAAAATCTTACCTTGTCAAAATAAGTATTCTGTATTTCTTCCTAATCGTTCTTTTTACCTTATCATGGATAATTAACAAAAGTTATCTTTATTATCCATTACTTGATATGAAACCATTTTATAATTATTTTGAAGTATTTATGATTATATATTGATGCTGGTATTATTTAGATATTATATCTCTATGCTAGTCACATTGCAACGTTCAACATTCAATGTTCCATCTATAAGCAAATGTAATTTTTTGATTTTCACAAATAGTTCCTACCTACAAAAATGAACCTATACGTTTTATTTAAAAATTTACTAAATCATAGCATTTTAAAACGATCATCAATAATAACTGATTAAAACTAAATTTATGTAAAAAAACTAAATTTAATTAAAAATCAGTAAAAATTAAATATAACTTTTAAATCATTAAAACCACAAATTCAAAACTTGGCTCCAAAGCTTTTTTTAAATCAAATCTAACAGTTAAACTAGCTGTAATTATACAGTTAATCTACAGTTAATTGTGCATGATTAAATGAAAAAAATGTAGAGGCTTTGTAACTTTTTCTCAGATTTAAAAAACCAATATTTACACTTAATTTGTCAAAGTGGGCGTGGTACAACAGCTGATTATTTTAAAAATCATTTTGACATACTTCTTATTCATAAAATAGCAAATATATGTTATATCACTGGAAAAATCATGAGTTGGAGATTTTAAAAATATCAAAATCGATCATCTGAAGATTTTTAGCCTATTGGCTGATCTTAATCGGTAATTGGCCACGCAACGCCCAAATGACCGCCAAGCATTCCCTTTCTATTACGGAATAATTCCTTTCATCCTTACTCAAGGTTCGAGTTGCGTATGCAATAGGTCTGTCTATCTTGCTGCGTCAACACCGCTCCAACACCAAATGCTCTCGCATCCGTATGCAATTCAAACTGATTCTTAAAATCTGGCAACTTCAAAACTGGGACCTCTGTTACCACCCTCTTTATCTCTTTGAATGCTTCCTGAGCCTCTTTTGACCATTCAAATTTAACTCGTTTCTTTTTCAAATCGTATAAAGGCCCGCACAGCTCCGCATAATAAGCTTCTGATACTAACCCATCATATCAAGGAACTTTGCTACTTCGTGTGCATTCTTCGGAGGTTTCATCTCCAATGTACCTTTCACTTTCGATTCATCTGTCCTGAAACCCCCATGACTAATCACAAGACCCAGATGCTACAGTTCTCACGTGTAAATCGACACTTTTATTGATTCAATGTCCAACCGACTCATGCAACAACAGAAAAACTTCCTTTAAGGTATCCGAACACGTTCGGAGTACTTTTTAACAAAATAGCATACTAAAACATTATAAATGCACTTTTAGGACTCAATACCAATAAATATTACTATTAAACTATCAAAATTTAAAATAAATTACCTGAACTTTACAAAAATCACAATTATAAGTGAAATTTTAGCAATATTTTTGAAAAACTTCAAATCAGTTATATAAAAAAGTAATAAACATATATTAGTAAAAGTATTACTAAAAAAAATTAGATGCATTTATCTAGAAAATGTACTAAAATTTTAAGTTTTTATTAAAATTTGAAAATTTTAGAGCTGATTGAGTAAACATTATAAGATGTTACATTTTTTATGAGACCATTATTTAAATAACAGGCCATAACTCAAAAAGTATTCATGCAATAAGAAATATTTTAGTACATTCTGTAGAAAATAACATAAATATCAGGCTCAAAAAGTTTTATAGAAATACATTCGTAATATTTTGAGTTATCAGACTCGCCATGATAGATTTTGAGCCATTTAAATGCCCACTTCTGGTAGATAAAAAACCCACTTCCAGTTTTTCTAAATTTATAAAATTGATTGTAACTTGGCCTCTAGGTAGTGTAGAAACAAAACAAAGTATGTTTCGTAAAGTCAAAAGATAGCTCTATTCAATAAAATAAAAAAACAAAAATATCTGTCTTGAGTGAATTTGGTCATTTTCAACGTGTTCGGATACCTTAAATACATGCTGCTCAAACGATTGGGACGCACTAACGATATCATCCATATAAACTGAAGCAAACTTCCCAATTACTGGCTTAAGGATAATTTCAATCACCTTCTGAAAATTCCCCCGGAGAGACCAAATAGCCTCCTTGTAAATGCTTGTATCCAATTTTTGTGACGAATGCCGTCTGAAGAATATCTGTGGAATTCACCGCTAACTGAAAATATATCCCGACCTAAAATCAAGCATCGACATTACTTAAGTTTGTGGGATATTCATAATTAAATCCTCCATGAGTGGTAGTGGATAACGGGGATATTTAGTTATCACGTTCACTTTTGGTAGGCTATTGCAAAACGATAAGCCCCTTGCAACTCTAGAGGTAGCTCATTATTTTTCCTGCACAACATTACTGGAGGCACATATGGGGACTGAATACGGATAATCGTTCCCACCTCCGGCATTTTGTTTAAGGCCTCAACATCCCTGACGGATTATCACCCGTTTCAATCTCGTGATACCAAATATGGGTGAGTCCCAGCTTATCCGAAAGCAGCCCTCCAAAACTCTTAAACAATGCATTTAACTGCTGCTTCTGACTTCCATCCAAATTTTTGTGAGAGAGATCAAACTCTACCTGCTCATCTACCCTTGATACCGTCTGAATTTCCGAATCCGGAATCACCAAGGTTTTTTGATTAAAATCTATGGATATTTTCGTGGCCTTCATGAAGTCCACGCCTAAAACACATTGTTATTGCATTCCTTCGATGATATGAAAACACCACTGTCTTTTAAATTCTCGAATCTATTTGTAACTCAACTATCCCCAAATTTACGCACTTAGCACCCTGCGCTCTAATTACCGCAGCCTCTGACCTTTTCTTTTGTCGAAAAGAAAAATATGACTTAAATACTTCTCAGCCCGGGTATCCCATAAAGTTTTAACAAAAGTGTAATGTAACAGAATAGGAATATACGGTATGCTAACTGGGCTCAACCTTAAAGCCGCTATAACAATGAGAGGATTTCTCTAATCTTGTGGTCGATTACTGCTTCCCGTCGACCTCTTATCGGTTTAAATTTCTGCGGAGAGATCTCCTCTGTTACTTCTGATCAACTGATTCTCGGATTCTCGATTCGCATAACCACTTTTATATCTGTTGCTATTCAAATTATTGTTTACTACCCTGCCATCCAACTGCCTATTTGCAACACCTCTACCGTACCACTTGCCATAGGCGCACCTGTCGGGTGATCTCCTACTCGAACCCCCTTCTTGTCGTCTATCACCACTGATCGAAACATAGGTGTAGGTCTATCCGTGCCTTTCTTCATATTTTGCTTACAATTGCAAAAACTGAGCTTTTTAGTCGTTGGATTTCGAACCTTTACCTAGTCAATCACCTGAGGGGACAATTTCATCACTATATGATTTATCAACCCTTCTTTCGTCATCCCCAAATTAAGTTGTTTTGGATTTTGAGTAATTTCTATACGAAGTCTGACGATGAGAGAGACTGACATCTACCTCATTAAAACTCAACCTCCTACTTCTCAGGTCTTATAACATGACTCCATCATTAAAAAGTTAACCATTGTATTAAAGACGATTAAAGGCTGAAAATGCAATAGCTTAATTAGATTAAAATAAAGGAGATATACTATTAAAAAAATTCGATTTCATTGAAAATTGAATAAAAACTGAGAGGTGCTAACCTGCTTATTCGAGCTTAGACAAGAAGTACAAGGTTTTTTAAAATTATCCTTTTGATCTTTCCTTGAAATTATATGATTTTAATTGGTTTCAGGTGCTTGCACATTATTTTAATCTTGCTAATTATTTTTTGAAAATAAATAGCTTAAATTTGACTCTTTAGAACAGTTCGATAACGATATTTAATGTTAATGATAAAATTTTGTAAGTATGATTAGGAAACTAAATTTTTGGAAAGAGTGAATTAAAAACAACCGAAAGTATTCAAGACTCTACATAGTTTTTTGTTTGAAAATAAGGTTAGTCTGTCTCAAGATATACGAGAAAATATAACAACACATTTAATAGGATTAAAATTGTCTTTCATGGGAGTATTTTCCCAAACCTGAAAACAAATCATAATTGGATTTCAAATACTTTCTATGAAAAAAATTATACAAAAAGCTCTTCATCATTATCAATAGAAGGTAAGGAAAAAAATTTTATTAGAATTATGTGACAGAAGTAGAATTTAAACGACATAATCCAATTAATTTTTAGTTAAGCATTGATAAATATTTTTTAAGAAATCTCTTAAATTATTTTTACCATTTACTAACACGAAATTAGAAAAAGAGCCTTTTTCCATATATTACTGTAAAAAATAAGTATCGAAACAGATTGAATGCAGCTGTGTGTAGACTTAAGGGTCATCTTTTGGACCAAATTTCAAAAAAATTAAGTTCTTCGAAACAAACCGCACAATGGTTTCATTAAATTTATTTTATAAAAATATTTGATTATGATAAGAAAATAAATCAATTGGTTTTTTATAATTTTGTGTTTTTATTAAGACCATTTATTTTCAAACAAAATGTGACAAAATAGTAATTAAATATGAAACTTTGAACAAACACATGTTCACATATATGTTACAAGTCAATGAGTTTATAATCCTGTTTGATGTTCCGGCATGTTTCAATGTAATTTGTCTCATTATATGATGTGAGTTCATGGTCACCCTATAAAATGTATAATGCAAATAAATAAACATGCGTAATAACAAATTTTATGAAATACAATCATTTTTACTAAGTAGTATAATTTAGCATGATATTATTAGGACAAAAAGGGTTGGGAAACGCTTAGTTGATTGAAAACAGCCCTCCCCAAAAAGGCATTAAACCATGCCCTTATTTGATAACAATAAATCAGGGGAATGACTTTTACTTAGCATATTAGCATACTTTGAGGTAGAAAATGAAGAATGAGATTAAGTTTTTCGCGGCGATCAACAAAATATCAAAATAAGCCTTTTTTTAAAGGAAAAATTCTATTTTCTTACAAAAAATTTATTTATTTATTATTATTGAAAGTAAAAGTAGTAGGTACAAAATATAAATTTTAATAAGTTTATCAATTATTTTATAAGAACTGGACTTAAAAAATGCGGTTAACTATTGAAGAAGGCTTGAGTGACCCCTTGACATGTAATGACGTCTGAGAGACATTTTATAATTGCCACCGTTGACTTTGATATCTCTAAGTCGTTAGAATCGTACACCGAAAATCTTTGGTGGATTATTTGTTCTCAACTGTACCAGAAATCCCAAGGACATCCGATTTAGTCTTATTTGTATGTCATGGGATTTTCATTTTCATTCATTTATTTCAATTGCCCCAGAGATGTTTCAGAAGCTAAAACATAATATATATATATACATTATATATATATATATATATATATATATATATATATATAATATAAAGGCGCAACTCAGGTTAAAATCTTATATAGACAACTGAAATACTCTTAGTACTTTCATAAAAAAAAGTATTGATGAGAATATTTGAAAAACGTTCATTTCTTTATATAGAGTTGAGATAAGAGCAATAACAAAATGCCGAAAGATTTCATTTGCCTTATGAAAACATTTGATAAAGTTTGTTCTAATGGGAAACAGCTTTATATATGTTATAATGTCATTCTTTTTTTAATCTTAAGAAGACATAGCAAAAGTGTATGTGTGCTTATAAAATAAATCGATTGGAGAATAAATAGATTTTCTTCAAAAATGTCTTTCGGGTTCGTTTTTTAGATTTATTTCAGTTCACTGAAGTTCTACAGCATATATATACTGTAACATAATAACCGTAACCACTTAATCATTTGTGATGAGTACGACACAATCTCAGTATTTACTGAAAGTTAAAAAGAGTTGCATCTTTTCATTCCCAGTGATTTGATTTGTAAAAATGGATCAAGAATAATTTGTGGCGTTTGGTTGGAGTGAATCTCTGTACACGCCCCTTGCATGTTAAAAACTCGTGTTAATTACTTAAGGAACTTGAGGGGGAGGAGCTTTGGAACAAAGCCCAAGCAAAGGGTTTAATGAAAGCAATTAATCACTCTCTCAGACTGACGCTAGAGATTCCTGTTTATTGATTCTTCCTCAACACCCCCAAACAGTTGACACGCTTCAGGAAACTCGTGTAGACACTTTAGGAAAGGTCATTAGAGCTCGATACTTGGTCGCCGCACCCTGAATCGTTTCAAAGGAAAACAATGAATGACTCTCGTTACTTTTGGACTTCCTTTTGGAGATTATTTTTTCAACTGTTCAGAATGATAAAAAAATCAAGATATTTATTGTTTCTGATTTAATTTGAGGCTACCCTCAAAGTGTGACTTGAACGAAAAATCCAATCCAGTTAGGAATCTGATTTTTGAAAGACATAGATTGAGTGGTATTCCCTTAAAATTGAAGTCTGTTTTTCCCTTTACAGCCATGTAAATTAATTTCGAAATAAAAGTATATTTCTCTCTTAGGTTTCAATTAAAGCTTGCCTGGAATTAATAAAAATCAAACTTTTTCTTTGATTCTAAGCAAAATCATCTAATACTTCATACTAAATTAATCCTTCTTGATTTTCATCGTGGCCGCGGTAGCCAAGTGGTCAAGGCATCGGGTGATGGCTAGCGTGTCATGAGTTCGATCCCAGTACAACTGAAGACCCGCTGTGTAGGGGAGAGATGCACGTTAAATCTGTCTAGAGTTCAAACGTCCTCCTTTTGGTGTGGTGTGGAAGTTTGGAGAGGGGTGCCAGCTCAGGTGTCGTCCTCGTCCCTTGACCATGGTTCAAAATTACGCGGACCGTCGCCAAAAGCCCTCGTGTAGCTGAACAGTGTAACGTTAATATTCACTCACTTGATTTTCATCAGTAAAATTAAACGATGCATATATGTATTTATTCTCATATCAATGTCTTGAATGTTCTCTCTCAACTATTCTTGCTTATTAACTTGGCACCTAAAGCCTTTAATGACTAACCTTTCTAAAGTGACCAGAATGACACTTAAGCTGGAGCCTCACTCCCCAAACTTACCCACCATGCCAGTGTGAGGACTTTGAGTGTGTATTAACATCGTCTTCTGAAGCAACGCTATTGGCGATAGAATTCGTAATACTCAACTGCGATTAAATCACGAGAAAGATACCAGAGTGTGAGAGCCTCAACAGATTTCAAAGTGCATTAAGTTCGTCTATTGCAACCACGAAAAATGACCAGAACTTGCAATGTTTACCGGCAGCCAGGTAGCTCGCACGCTGTTCGGAAGGGCATAGAGAAAGATATATTAACGGATCAGCTTTTCTAAAATTCTTTCTCAAAAACGTTGCTAGCTCTTAGACTATAATGGCCATTTTGAAAATTATATTTCGCGTTATGGAGCTCCAATTCAAACTATTAGTAATAATGATACCCAATTCATATCTGAGATTATTGAAGACTCATGTCGCAGTGTGAACACATGCCACATAAAAACGGGCACTTATGGACCGCAGTTTAATCAGACAGAGATGGTAAATCGCGCAATTCTTCAGATGATTGCCAGTTATGTTGAGGACAATAACGAAAATTAAGATCTATTTCTCAATGAATTCGCGTACGCAATACGTGTGGCGGTACATGAGACAACAGGAAAAACGCCGGCGGAACTTTTTCTGGGGAGGAAGTTGATAACCCCATTTCAAAAGTTGAATGGTGATGGACGGTTTAGAGTTTCTGTGCAGAAATATAGATAGAGAAATTGAATGAGGAAGCAAGACAGCGGATAAAGATCCAGCAAGGCAAGCGGGCTAAGTATTATAATTGAAGGAAAAGGGAATCCAATGTTAAGGTGATGAACCTGGTGTTTTTGCAAAGTTATCGGATGAGTTCAACGAGTAAAAGGGTTGTGGGAATATTTTAACCAAAATTTGTGGGTCCATGCGAAGTGATTCGAGTGGGAAAAATAATGTGGTGGTATAGGAAGAGGGTAAACCTCTAACACGCACGTGCTCAATGCGAACGTGCTCAGGTGCGAATTTATCACCCGAAAGATAAGGGTGAGATTGAGGTTGAGATAAGCAGGTACAGTGATGAAGAGTCTTAAAGGAACACAAGACAAATTTGAGGTGAGAGAGGGCCAGATGAAGAAGCATATCACTAGCGGGGAACAATCGCGGGTTTGACATAAAAGGCAGTATCCTATGATATCTTCCGATTCTTCCATAAACTGTTCGGGGATTGACCATGGTAGCAACAGAGAAACAAGTAATTAAGAAGGCCCAGAAATGCCAAGAGAAGAACTCCCGAAGTGAAGAGGACCCTACCATCTTCACTGAAGTCTAGTAAAAGCCCAAATGGAAAAGCTTCGGATAGGGTGAACACGAAGAAAATGTCGGTTTCATCATCGCTGCAGATCAACCAAAATATCATGAGGAGACCAAGGAAGGAGTAGGATGGAAGGGAGAAGCAAGGAAGGAACTACACCCAAAGGAGGATCAGCGACAGCGGGTACGACGAGGGATTACCCTGAAACAAGTCCTTATCTACTCAGGAGCAGAGCGGGATTCAGAAAAAGGCAAGGAGAGGGGTCAGCGATGACTAGAAGAGAACTCCTCACCAGACCCTACAACCTACGCAGCAGCAGGAACTCAGGGTTTGCTTCATCTGAGGAGTGGTGATTCGTGTTTAACTGTTTCGACTATCAAGTGAGTGAGTGAACATTAACGTCGCCCCGATTAGCAACACGAGGGCTTTTGGCGACGGCCCACGTAATTTTGAACCATGGTGAAGTGACGCGGACGACGCCTGAGCTGGCACCTCCCTCTCCTAACTATTACACCACATCAATGGGAGGACGTTCGAGCTCTCGACAGATTTAACGTTCATCGCTCCCCTACACGGCGGTTCTTTAGTGGTACTAGGATAGAACTCATGACATGCTAGCCATGATCCGATGCCTAGACCACTCGGCCACCGTGGCCCGTTTCGACTATCAAATCAGCCAAAGAACCTCCAGTTTGGAATTGGATCGCTGCGACTGAATATGGTCTCCACAAAAGAATGCCATGTTGTGTTTTTTTATTTCTTCTGACAAGCAGTCGGGCCATTTTTGCAGAAAGCCAAGTCCATATATTGATAATTATTATTATTATTTTTTTATTATTATTTAATAAAAGTTGCGGTCACCAAGATGGATGCATTTTTCTACAACTGAGAAAAAACCTTTTGTGTAAAATTTCTTCTAAATTGTGGAAAACATCTGTTGTTTAAATTTTTTGTATAAATGTGATTTGTCTAGTAGGCGAGAGAAGTTCTTGAGTTACTTGTATGCTATATATTTGTAAAATTGTACGCATTCATTGTATGTAGTATTTGGTTTGGGGCGTGGCGTGAGTGAGGAAAACTAAACCTAACACCAACTGCATTGCGAGAAAGGAGGGGAAGTTATTTTTGAATCGCATTCTAAGCACACACAGATTGTGCTTATAATGCGGTATTTATGGTATTATAAATGTATGTATTTATGATTGATTAATATTAAATGTATGCTACTGTTATGATTCGTTAATGATATTGTGAGCGCCGAACCCCTGTGCTCTGGCAGTACTGCCCCTCTGACGTAGCGCACTTATTACCAGATATCGGTCTTGGCGAGGGGTTGTGACTCTTGGTCGACCTGATACTGGTTGTCGGGTAACATCTCCCGTTCTTATAAACCTCTGCCACAGTCTTGAGATCACAGACTGGTCCACATTCAGAATTCGAGACACTTTGGTTTGTGATCGTGAGGATTCCAGCATTCCAACGATTCTTCCTTTCGTAAACATGTCCAATTGGCGTCTTTGTGTCATCATTCACCTGGTTTGATGGTTAACAACGTTCCTTCGCACAGAAGTTGCACGGAACTTGTCTAAACTGCCTATGCTGGGTGAATCGGTTTCTACACATGCCGACATGCACCGTTGTCTCGCGCAGGACGTAGTCGACTGAAAAGTTTTGCATATACCCAATGTTTCTTCTTCACTTAATTAATATCCGCAAGAAATTTGGAGTAATTTTACGAATATTTACTCCATGTTTTTGGCATTTTACGATTTATGCTTAACTTTTGGACACCAGTGTACTTGTCCTGCTCTGATTTCATTACTGACGCAATGTCTGGGAGCTGGGTTTTTTGTTGTCGTTGTTCATGCCATCTTTTTTTGCTAGTGTATAATCGTACATTGTGCATGCTTTACTTCGGTTTTGGCCCTCTTGTTCGCTAGAACATGGTTCTTTTATATCCACGAAAGA
Source organism: Trichonephila clavata (assembly GCA_019973975.1). Classification (NCBI taxonomy): domain Eukaryota; kingdom Metazoa; phylum Arthropoda; class Arachnida; order Araneae; family Nephilidae; genus Trichonephila; species Trichonephila clavata. The sequence continues at coordinate 21,479 of BMAO01036025.1, read as the reverse complement.
TTAATATTTGTAATTCTTGTCCTTTCATTGTCCACGTGTAGTGCATAATTTCCCCAGATGCTGACTTGCTTACTAACTGTTATTATTCCGTCCCATAATTCTATCATATGTTATCTAAAAAGTAAATAAAAAGTTTGTATGCCCCTTTTTATTCTTGAAGTGAAAAGTAAACAACTCGCACCCAATTGTATTGGAGATCATTATACAATAATTCCACTCCAATCCATCTATTAATTTCTAATCCAACTTTGTTTCCAAACAGTCTTTCTTTCCTTAAATAAAACTGCGTCTTCCAGTTTAAAGAAATCCTTAATATACCTTTTATTTCTAGATCAAGTGCATTAGCTGAATGGTGAACCCCTTAAGACCCTCATCAATCAGTCCTCATGTTCGTGTTGTATTAAGTTTGGAGAGTGTTGTTCTTGGCCGTCACAAATAGCTCCTGAGTAGTTTCAAATTAATAAACAACCAATCCAAATAAAGCGCTTCCGAATGAATTATTGCAGCAGGAAAGTAGTTATCTTAACGTTTAGAAAGTTCTAGTCTTATAATTCCATATCTCTAGTTTGTAACCAATAAAAAGAAAAAGGACTTACCGAAGAATAGCCCAAATGTAATGAAATTTCGTATGTAAAGACATTTGTACCGAACATGCAAATGACTAAAATTTGGTGCTCAATGAATGAATAGCAGGAGCTACAGCGCATCGGAACGGCGCAATCAGCAGGTGTCTATAAGAAGACATTCTCAGTCTGTTGGTCAAAATTTTTGTTGCATTACGATTTAAGATACCTTTCAACGACTGAAAAAAATACCTCGCCACAGGTTTTTAGCTGATTACGAACAACTGTCAGAGTTTGAAAGAGGTAGTAAATAGATGCAAAATGCCAATTCTGGGACAAGTGGAGCGTGGAGCCCCATAGACTTAACATGGAGGCTGATTCTGGGACACAGCGGGATTCCTAGGAGGGGTGGAGGGAGGAGAAATAAGGAAATGTTGATGGCGGTCTTGTAGAATGAAGGGTGTTCTTATCTGAAAAACGTTCTGTGCATACGTTGTGAAAATTTAAAATGCTATAGATTACTTTAATATACACACTTCACTTTACTATTTATTTTTCAATTAATAAATTTTAAAAGCAAAAATATTAGGAGATGATTCGTTTTAATTCTTTCTCGTACTTTCTCCATCAATATAATTTGGGATGGGGAGAACACTGTTCGAGCATGCTCAGTGGGCGCCGCCTGGCGGTGATTAAGTGTATTAAGGAAACGAGAGTTGAGTTTTTCAGTGTGTGTGAGTGGGAGATCAGACGAGCGAGAATTACAGTGCCCATCGCAGTGTTCCGACATACGCCCCGAGCAACAGAAAGAGAAATAAAGATGTTTTTCAACAACCTCGTCTGATTTCCTGAGAGAAACACATAGGGACCACTCCCCAACAAAAACGCTTATGTTTTTAATGGTAGACGATTCGTATTTTTACTTAATTAAATGAACTAATTAGTTAATATTAATGTACAATCTGTTCAATTTGATTGTGGAATTGGATACAAATTTTAGTCTTGATGAAGGGGGGCAGACTTTTTGGAACTTAATGTTAGTCAGAGCTATTTTCTTTTCAATAAATGTTTTTCATTTTTTTAAAACTATTTTTTTTAAAAGTATATTTACTAGTGATGCCATCTATGATTAATTTTAATTTCTATTTGCACACAATTAGACTTATTCTTAAGATTAGTTTTGAACCCCAAATGTCTTCGTTCGTGAATGTCAGAAGGTGCGATCCGAACCATTCACCCACGAAAACCTGTTACCATACATTTAGTTTACTCATATATTATCGAACTTCAAGTGAAAATGTTTAGTATCAAGTTGATTTGTATAATTCCTATAGCTAAAAACTTAATATCATTATCTGTAAAATTTCATTCTATACTATTTAAAGCTATGAATTTTTTCATTTTGTGCATCATGTAATAATTTCGAAGATATATATAAAATACATGCTTATACTTGTCAAGGTCATGATAGAATTATTCAGAAGTGATAAAATATTAGTGGGAAAGAACCTATGAATAACCTATGAATCTGTTGTAACATGAATGTCGATAACATGACCAAATTACACCTAATGTAGCATTCCGCACGCTTAAGATTACATCATTCTATTTCACCAATCAGCTTCTTTAAGTTTTTGTGATAATACCCTTACAAAACAATCTCAGTTCAACATGAGAGTAAAGCTCTAATCATGGAATATATTTGGTTTAAAGGCATTTCTCTGGCTCCAATTTTATTATTGTTGTAAACAGAATTCTACTTTCAAGTAGAATTAGAAACATGAAACGAATGTTTATTTTAAATAATGGTTCAAATAAGTGAGTATGTTTTAGTGAGGATACTAAGCCAGGTTCCTCTTTCTCTGACGATGCTGTTCCTCCACATCCTTTCCATTTAGGACACAACATTTATGCTGCAGTGATATATTTTACTACTATGGTACAAGTTCATCTACGTCATTATAAAAGAGATGGGAATAATCGATTTTTTTCCAACTAAAAAAGGTGTGTGTTTGTCGCCTGGGCTGGTGGCAGTCATTTGTTAATAAAATCGAGCAAATCAACACATTTTTATCTATCGAAGAAACTATCTTCATAAAATATTCTTTGATGATATCTACCCTTTTTTATTGAAAACATTCCGAATATCCTCTTCCAGCGCTATTTCAAGAAAAAAGATTATTCAAAGAAGTTTGTTCCAGGAACATGTGTTCTGAGCGGTTGGAGTTACTACTACTACAAATACACAAGAATATTACAGAAAGTGTGATGCGGTTAGTATTTGACCGTATGCTTCACAATTTGTAGCTGAGTGAAGTCTCAAAAATTGCACCAAGTACTGTAATGAATATGGACGCATCAGAAGTTGAATTGGTGTTGATAACTTCATTGGTTGAACTTTTGTGTGACTACCTGGGAAACTCCATCACAGATGTGTTCGAATGCTACGGGTGTGTCCAACAATATGATAATCAACTTGAACATGAATGTATAACAACGGACTATAAAACCCGTATATGACTTTAAGGTGACTTAGCTATTTTCACGATGTGGACTTTGAACAACTTATCAAAGATTTTATTGAAAGAAATATACAAATGTTAAATTATCTAAATCCAATATTTATAAATAAGTGGGATATGCTTTCAATTTCTAATATTGCTAAGAAAATGTACATTGCATCTGATCCTAATCGTTTGTATAAAATAAAAAAAATATTTAGTTGTGTATGTGTGTGTGCTATTATTATTTATTCTTTACTTTGCATTTGCGTGTGTGTATGTTTCCTCTTTATTATATTCTATTAAAATTTTTTTAGGAGTTGCTCTTCTTATAAATTTAATGCTGTAAATACTTTGTTTAGTCTGCTATTACTTTATTCATTCATATATGATGTTAGTCTAATAACACACATTTTTTTAAAGTTAAGAATGAGTCTAGAAAAAGTTTATCAAGATCCTGAACATCCGGGTAGCTTTGGTGGTGTCCAAGCTTTATTTAGAGCTACGGATGGAAAAGTTTCTTAAAAAGATATTAAAAAGTAGTTAAGTGCAAAAGATTCATATACTTTACATAAACTTATTAAAAAGAAATTTAAGAAAAATAGAGTGATTGTAAGTCGAGTGAATCAGCAATATCAATCCGATTAAGTGGTTTCTTTCTGAATTTAACGACGGGTATAGATTTTTACTTGCTTGCATATGTGTTTTATCGAAGTATGCTTTAGCGATTGCATTGCCTGATAAAAATGCAAAAGCAGTAGTATCGGCTTTTGAGTAAATATTTTCTGAGCTCGTCGTCCCTCATAAACTTCAAACTGACGCTAGTAAAGAATTTACAAACAAACTTTTTCAGAATTATGTCAAAAAGAAGAAAATAGGATTTTTCATGACAAGTAATAATGCGAAAGCCTTTATTGTAGAACGATTCAATAGAACGTTAAAGACGAAAATGTGGAAATTTTTTACAGAGATGAATACAAAACACGATACATTGATGCCATAGATAAATTAGTATATAGCAACAATAATACTTGGCATCGTAGAGTGCAAATGATACTAGCATCTGTAACTAAGACTCAACAAAGCCAGGTATGTGGAAATTTGTATGGGAAACAGAATAACAAAAAGGTGAACAAGTCAAATTATCGACTCAATGATACAGTTCGAATTAGTAAGGAAAAGTTATTATTTGAAAAAGGATAGGATCCGAGAAATATTTACCATTCAACAAATTGAATCCATTTGCTTATAAATTAAAAGATTTAGCTGGAGAAGTAAGTCTTTATGAGCAAAAAGTGACGCATTCTGGTATTTTTGAAAACGCTAGAAAAGAATGGTAAAAAGGAATACTTTGTAAAATGTTTGGGACATCCAAAAAAAATTTAATACATGGGTACAAGAATTGAAACATTCATAAAAAGAGATTCAAATATACTTATTCATCAGTTGTGAAAATGTCTTTCAACATAACGCTCATAAGTGATAGCCCCAAACACTTTTTCCCAGGAAATAAAATTTCTCATTTTGCTATACATCTTCCAACTCCCATTACATTAAATAATGAATGGAAATGCGATTAGTTGATTTTATTTATCCTCATACTTGGTATAATATAAAAAAAGGCAACAATTTATTTTGTTTTGACCTCGGTGATGACGAGTCGATTGCTAGAAGAATTCCTAAAGGAAGAACCTGACATTTTAGATCGGATGTATTAAGAAGATTTTAAGAACAAAACAGAGTTTCACTATCATCCTGTAGTCAAAAAAGTCAAAATCAAGACAAAAGGACACTAAATTTTTTTTAAATAAAACTTTTTTATAAATTCTTTGGTTTCGAACCGGGAGAAATCAAAGGCAAAGTTGAAAGTCCATATATCGCTGATCCTAATGCTTCGTTTCCTCTTATACACGTTTATTGCGATTTGGTAGAACCTCAAATTATTGGAGATGTTCGTGCTCCACTTTTAAAAATTTTAAAAGTTGAAGAAAAAGATGGAGAAGTGGTGAATGCACATTATACAAGACTTCATTATGTGCCTTTCATAAGATGACATTTTCAAACAGTCGAGATTACATTCAGGAGATTTAGAACCGTTCGAAAATGGAACAGTGATAGCCGTGTTACATTTTCTCTTAGGCTCTTAGATTACATTCAGGAGAGTTGTAGTCGTGTTGCATTTTCAAATGAGACAAGTAGTATAAAAGAAGACAAAAGAAAAAAAATACATTAATTTATAGATCACATCTGTCCGAATAAAGATGTTTGTCTGTCGTGGTCCAGTCCTATCTTGGACTGGGTTCACATTGCCCGACGCGCCTGGTGTGAAGGAAACATATTATCACCAACGAAAGCCATAATTACAAATATTTATTAACAACACACAAATACAATTAACAAGTCACACTATAAGTAGAAAACCTGGAGTGATTATTCAATTCCCTAGATTAATCCTGATACACGACTCTAACATTCAATTCTAACCTTTAAATCTAGTATTCTCACTAAATAATCTCAGCTATTAGAATTGACAAAGGAGACGAACGCTAACTAACGTCAGGTCGATACTAACTATAATCCCTTTGATTATTTCAATGATTAACAATATCAATTACTGTCTAATACGTGCTAAGCTCGCTGGAGAGATCCATAGTTGATACTTACAACAAGTTTGGCAATTCCTTCTCCTACTGCTTTCTTACTAAATCTAGACTTTATATAGTCGAATTCATTAGCATATCACTATCTCGTGTTTTTCCCGAGGAGGCTGTGAAATAGAATAATTGCTGGCCCCAAATTTACCCAAGAGGGTTAATAGAAGATTGACGTGGATAAACCCCTCAAGAAAAAAAAACGGGATTTATAAAAGGGTCTCAATGGCCCGATATAAATTACGTTGAAAATTTTAAGTCTTAACTTATCTAGATATCTTACATTTTAGTTTAGCAATAACTTCTATAGAACAATACGCTAAAGAAATACTCAAAAACTACTAGCTCAAACTTTATAATCACTCCCAGGTTTATAACTTTTATATTCATTATATAAGGTGTACCCCATTTGGGCGAGAACCAAGGAAAAACCTCCCAATGAAGGGAAAAACCCGGCCGTACACAACCCGCAAACTTAGATATTTTAAATACACATCCTGGTTACATAACTTTTACCTTCTACACAAAATCTTCAAAACATCAAGGTCAGCCACCCTGAAATGAGAACTGGATTAGTGGACGTACAAAAAAAAATTTTTTGGACACTTTATACACACAACATTGAATCCACACATATTTAAATTGTCAAATACTTTACAAATTTTATCTGGTTTCTAAAAATAAAACTCCCATTCCAATCGCGTAGCGCTGTTAGTGTTATGGTTAAATTCCTTTCTCTGCGTCACGAATCCCAAAAACCGGATATATACTAATATACATTTCAACATCTTTATATATACACAATTATATACAATTTTCAAAATACTCAATATAAACAAACAATACAAGGAATTCTCGCACATTTAGCCAAGCCTTTACGGTAAACAGATGTAAACATACATATGCTTTCCACAATTTAGAATATATTTAAATATACAAAAGGTCATTTCACTCAACGTAGTGAGACTTTTGCATTAGACAACATTATTAACGAAACGAGACTTGATTCTTGCAAAAATTCAACCGACTGCCTGTCAGTAAAAATATAAATGAAACAATACAACCTGGCTAATATCTTGCTCCTCTTCTTTCTTTAATGTCTCCTATCTGCACCTCCAATGACGTGGACCTTCTGCTGGGTTGATTCCCTCTTTGCTCCTGGCAGTCTGGTCTATAGTCTCGGCGACTCCTCAAGTTGTAGTTGTGACCTCGTCCATCTTGATCTCTTCTAGATGGGGTGAATCTTTCATGGCCTGCCAATGATCCTATTGGTGATCTTGATCTGGCTTTCCCATAGCTTTCTCCGTCGTCTTCAGAACTCCTGAAGTTGGACCTTTTCTGTTGGCGATCACTTTCTGGAACTTGGCTACTGCAGTGATCGTCGACTTTGTAAAGCTTCTTGAATTGCACATTCGACGAGATGGAGGACGGGAGTCTTCGCTTGTAGACTTCTCTTTGGATATTTGCTCTTTTACTCCACGGCACTTCTGTAGGGGATTCGGTTCTCCTCTTGCCTCTTCTGGAGTGCTGAGTTTTCACGAATTTTTTCTGGCTCGCCTGTGATATCGAGTCAGTTAAAATCCTCTTGCACCGACCCTTAGTCAGCTCATGACCGCTCCTTTTTGTCTCTCTAAGATTATTTTTACTTTCTACTCTACCATTTTCTTTTCCCTCCTGTCTTCTACCAGACCCATTACTCTTAGAACCTTGTGACCTATCTAACCCATATCTACCATCCTCAAAACTACTCGACTGATACTCGGATCCACCACAAATTGAAGAATCTACCTCCACTAAACCTTCATCACTTTTTCTCTGATGGTAAATTCGAACCTGATCTATATTGATTGTCGTTTTTTTACCTGCCTTCCAAATTACAACATTATTGTTTTTAACACTCAGAACTCTAAGAGGACCCTCAAACTTAGGGCAAAACTTCGCAACCACCTTTTTACTGGCTGAACTAATAGGGTGAGTTTCAAACAACACTATATCATCCACCTTAATGTTAATTTCGCGTCTCCTTTTATTGTAATATTTCGCCCACTTTTCTTGCTTTTTCATTGTATTCTGCCCAGCTTCCTCAAACACCTTTTCCATATTTCGAACAACAAATTCTGTACCATCTGTGACCATCACAAGTTTTTAAAATGGGGTAATAATTTTTCTGCCCAAAAATAATTCTGCTGGGGTTTTTCCCATCGTTTCATGGACTACCGTTCTTAGTGCGTATGCGAATTCATTTAAAAACCTATCCCAGGATTCATGATTATAATTTACAAAAGAAGCAATCATTTGTAGTAAATCGCGATTAACACGTTCCGCTCGATTTGATTGAGGTCGATACACTACTGTTTTGACATGTTTTATATCTAATCTCTCACTTAAATGTTCAAAAATTTCGGATACAAATTGGGGACCATTGTCACTAATCAATTTAACTGGAGCTCCATATCGCGAAATATAATTTTCGAACAGGGCATTGGCGATTATTTTTGCGGATGCCTTTCTGAGGGGTATTATTTCTAACCACTTTGTAAAATGATCCGTTATTACACAAATATATCGATATCTTTGGGGTTTCGATGCTGGGTAGGGACCTAATAAATCTAATGAAACTATTTCGTTCGGATAACTAGTTACAATGGGTATTAAATGACCGGCCGGTAACACGTTCTTATAGTTATATTTTTGGCACGTTTCACATGTCAAAACATAATCATGTATCACCTTACGCATGTATGGCCAATAACATGCATCCTTCACGCGTAAATAAGTTTTCCGTATTCCAAGATGTCCAGCCATAGGCTTATCATGAAATTCGTGCATTATCGCACCTCGCATCGATTTTGGAATATATACTCTCATTTCTCCAAGAGAGGATGCGTATTTCGCATAAAACAACAAACCTTCGATGATTTTGAAATCCTGGGACCAGTTCCCACAGACCCCCGCATTTACTGAACTGCCATCGGGTTTTGTAAGTAGCGATAAATATGACCAAGCTCGGGGTCCTGCTTTTGTTCAGCTATCAATTGCTCCCTTGACGAAAGTACCAAATCTGTAATTACTGCACAAGTTATATTGCTACCCTCAAAATTTTCGACAGGTTTCCGCGACAACACATCTGCCACAACATTTTGAATACCTGGTCTATGTTCCCATTCAACATTAAATTCGGCTAGCTTGAGTGACCATGGTATCATACGACTTGATAAATTTTTACCATTAGTGAGTTTCGTTAATGCTGCATGGTCTGTAATTACTTTTATATTTAACGATCCAAAGTAGGTGCGAAACTTGTTTAAAGCTTAAATCACCGCTAAACATTCGCGTTCGGTTACTGTGTAATTGCGTTCCACCTTATTAAGTGTGCGTGATGCATATGCTATGGGTCTCTGACTTTGCGTAAGCACCGCTCCAATCCCAATAGAACTCGCATGTGTAAAAAGCTCAAATTGTACATTAAAATCTGGTAATTTTAGCACAGGTGCTTCCGTAATTGCACGTTTGATCGATTCAAAAGCAGCTTACGCCTCTTCCGACCAATTAAATTTCCTACCCTTCTTTTTTAAATCATACAATGGCTCGCAGAGATCTGCGTACCCCTTAACAAATTTTTGATACCATTGGGCCATTCCGAGAAATTTTGATACTTCTTTCAAATTTTTTGGTGCTTTCATTTCGAGTATTGCCTTAACTTTAGATTCATCCGTGGCTATCCCATCCTTACTAATCACGAGGCCTAAGTATTTTAGTTTCTCACATCCAAACTTACACTTATCTTTGTTCAACGTCAACCCCCCGCTTCTTGTAATAACCTAAATACTTCCCTTAAATGTTCCAAGTGATGTGCAAATGATCGAGACGCGATGATGACGTCATCCATATACACTTGGACACACTTCTCTATCACAGGTTGCAATATGATGTCTACGGCCTTCTGAAAATTTGGCGCTGCCCCTGATAGGCCGAATGGCATGCGCTTAAACGCATAAGTGCCGTTTTTCGTCACAAAAGCCGTTTTGGCTACATCCCTAGGGTGTACTGCTAATTGAAAATAGCCAGAGCGCAGATCTAAGGTACTCATTATTTTCGTGTGAGGAATATTGGTAATTAAATCCTCTATGAGTAACAAAGGATATCTCGGTTACTTAGTTACCGCATTAAGTTTGCAATAATCCACCGCAAATCTGTAAGCCTCGGGATTGTCCTGGGGTAACCCGTTCTTTTTACGACACAAAACTACAGGAGATGCGTACGCCGATTGAATTTCTACGATGGTGCCTTCTCGTAACATCTTATGTATATGATAGTCAATGATACCCTGTGTTTAACCCTGTCATATTTATATAGTCTGGAGACCACTGCAAGTCTCTTCCCCGTATCAATTTCATGGTATAATACATGAGTAAGACCTGGTTTGTCTGAAAATAGACTTTTAAAACTATTAAATAACGATTTTAAATCCATTTGTTGACTTTGATTTAGTTCTGAACTCGAAAGATCAATTTCTACAGTCTCCTCAACAACTTTTAATTCTTTGATTTGCGAATCCGGAATCGCTAAAAACTTTTCCTCGAAATTCATAGTAATTTTTGCGTTCCTTATAAAATCGACGCCTAAAATGCATGGATATTCGAGATCTGCCAGTATGTGAAAATCCCATTTTTATGTAAATTCTCTGATTCGAATTTCTAATTCAACTGTTCCTACATTGTTGTAACAGGCGCCCTGAGCCGTTATAACTTTTGCTTTTGATTTTTTTATTGGCTTATAAGAAAAATATGCCCTATATATACGTTTCTTCAGAGATAAACGGCTTCTCGGCTCCAGTATCCCATAATGCTTTAGTGAATATGTCGTTCACTAAAATTGGCACATACGGGAGTTCTACAGGGGACATCCTTAAAGCAGAAACCCTTATAGGAGGTTTCTCATCAACATGCGATCGATCTTGATTTTGAACGCTTAAAAAGTTTAAATTTTTATGACTACCCCTATTCTATGGAATATTTCACCCCCGTTCAAAATTATCACTCGGACCCCTTTTTCAATATTGATCTCTTCTATCACGACTTTCGAATAAACGCTCATTCCTATCAATACGGTTCCATTTCTCGAACCCTTGATTACCATAGTTTCCCTGAGGTCTGGTCCCATAGGAAGTTCTATAACCTTGCCTCCTATCATTTTGACGTTTGACTACCCCAGTATCTCTCCAATTTCTATTAGTACGACCCGCGTTAGACCTCCTACTTACATCACAAGCTCGTCTTCCTCTATTATTATTGCTCGAACCCGGATTGTCTGTCCTCAAATATCTGTCCTCATACTTGGATATCATCTGAAGCAACTGCAATTGAGTAGTTGGATTTCTAATCTCAATATATTCCATTAATTGCGGTTCCAAACGAGCGACAATATGTTCGATCAAACTCTCTTCCAACATATTTAATCCCACCTTTTTATGTATTTTAAGAATCTCGTAAATAAAGTCTGACGGAGCCTGACCGTGACCCTGATACGACGAATAGAACTTGACTTGCAATTCGGTCTTATTCCTAACCGCTGGGAAATTTGCCGTCAAAGCTTCTTTCAATTGCGCGAAATCCGTAGCAGTTCCTTTCACTATCGAAGATCCGAAAATTTCGAACCAGTCTAAGGCTCGACCTCGGAGACGCCTTTTAAGATAATAACATGCCAAATTATTAGGTATCTCGTAAAACTTAACATTACTGTCTATATATTCCAAAAATTCTTCGATATTTTCCACACCAGAAAAAAAATTATCAGGCAAGAGCCTAAAATTGGATCCGACTCCCATCTCGGGATTAAGGGAGAAATGTCCGGAGGACAAACTCGTTGGGTGCCATTGTCATGGTCCAGTCCTATCTTGGACTGGATTGACATTGCCCGACGCGCCTGGTGTGAAGGAAACATATTATCACCAACGAAAGCCATAATTACAAATATTTATTAACAACACACAAATACAATTAACAAGTCACACTATAAGTAGAAAACCTGGAGTGATTATTCAATTCCCTAGATTTAGGGGGTCACTTCACGCAGCATTTTTCCTATCTCTGTAATGTTAAAAATGACCAAACGTAAGGAACATTTTTGAAAAATTGACCAGTTGTACAGTCATGAATTTTTTTTTTGTAGATTTATTACACTGTTTTTATTATTTTAATGAGAGTTTTTTTTGAAATTTTGATTTGTTTTTTTTTTAAAAATTCATACGTGGACTAACACATCAAAAATTTTAAAACGTTGAAAATTCTTGTACATTTTAACCCATAATTTTTTTTTTGAATAATTTTTTTGACAAAATCTCTCATTAAAATATTTATTTGTATAATATTAATATATGTGTAAATTTTCAAAGCTATTAAATAAGTAGTTTTTTCAAAAATGTTCCTTTTGTGTTGAAATTTACACTTTTGAGAAATAGTGATTTAAAGTAAAAATTTACCATTAACTAAAACATACCAGAGCCTTAACTTGGATTGCTGGGATCTCCTGCAAGATCATCTTCTTATCTACATTTTAAATGTCTGTTTTTAATTCTGGCTTCTTTTGTTCTTTGTAAAACTGCCTTTCTTACTTTCCTTATATGTGCATTTTTCCTCTATCTCCGTAATGTTGAAAATGACCAAACATAAAGAAAATTTTTGAAAAATTGACCAGTTGTACAGTCATGAAATTTTTTTTGCAGATTTATTACACTGTTTTTATTATTTTAATGAGAGCTTTTTTCAAATTTTGAATAGTTTTTTTTTAAAAAATTCACATGTAGACTAACACATCAAAAATTTTAAAACGTTGAAAATTTTTGTACGTTTTAACCCATAAATATTTTTTGAATAATTTTTTTGACAAAATCTCTCATTAAAATATTTATTTGTATAATATTAATATATGTGTAAAATTTGAAAGCTATTAAATAAGTAGTTTTTCAAAAATGTTCCTTTTCTGTTGAAATTTACATTTTTGAGAAATAGTGATTTTAAGTAAAAACTTACCATTAACTAATACATACCAGAACCATAACTTGGATTGCTGGGATCATCTGCAAGATCATCTTCTTGTCTACATTTTAATTGTCTATTTTTAATTCTAGCTTCTTTTGTTCTTTGTAAAACTGCCTTTTCCGCTTTTCTTATATGTGCATGATCAGCTTCTTGCAATGCTCGACATGTGTAAAATCCAGGTTGAATATTTAATGTATCTAAAACTTTTAATTTGGTAATGAAGCCTTGATTATACAAAGATATAGCTTCATATACTCCAGTTTTTAAAGTACCCAATTGTACAAAAACAGTTTTTGGAATTATGGACCAGATAACACTATTTAAGCTTTCATTACAATTTTGAGTTTTACCGTGCAAGCATCTAGACAGAAGTTTAGGGTTTGAAAGATCTCTAAATACCTTTTTTATGCAATTCATAATTGCAATAGGTAAGTTGTGTTTATGTTTGTATGTATCCCCTTTCAGAATAGACTTATTATATCCACACCACGAATAATCTCCCATGGGGCATAAACCATGTTGTGGATTCAAATCTGTTGAGATTTTATGAAAAAATGTAGCCCAAATAGCTTGTTTCATGGCTGACAAATTACCCGAGTTATTTCGAATAGCCAAACCATAGTATCTTTGCAATTTGTCTATTTCTGCATCTGTCAATCTATTACGGCCTCCTAGAGATTTTTTGTCCTCGAGCTTTGTACCTTTTAATTTTGATTTTAATGCCCTGAGTCGTGTCTCCATCCTTTTTTCAACATGACCAACACATTCTAATTTTTCAATGTTGACATTTTTGTAAGGTTTAGATTCTAAAACTGCTTTGTATGCTTTAGAGTCCCCATCACCCAAATATTGTGTATATCGTAAATTATGTAACATCTCTGAGCGATGGAAGATACGAAGGGCACCTTCAACTTCCATTCCTCCACTATTTCCGAAGTAATTTGCCGAACACTCATCACTATGTACATTGCCGTTAAAATGGCATGAGCATTTCCTCGATAATATTTCTGCATCAACAACTTTCCCAGTGTCCATACTAACTGACGTAACAACACCATTTAGAGAAGTATGGCCCCTTTTCTGCCAGGTACCATCTATAGCCACAGGTACATTTGGGTTACCATTATTAAATGATATTGCTTCGGCAGCAGCTAACGCCATAGACACTTTAGCTACTTTTTCTGTCGCATGATTTAATGCATGCATGGACTCGTAAAACCGCTTTGGTGGAGGTGGCAAATTCATAACTCCACAAAATATTTTTGCAGCTGCTTCTCCTTTTCCAACTGACCTCATAGCATACGCAAGTCTAGTGTTCACCTCATACATTTTTGTATCTTTTTTATTAACTACAATTTTAGTAAACCTGGTATTGAGAACAGGTTGAATAAGACCACAAAAGTCACAGCATATTAATAACTCTGTAGCCAAACCCTGAATTTGGCGACCAAATTTGATGTTGATACCTTGTTTTTTACATTTTACACATAATATATGTTGTTTCAAGGCACTAGAAAACAGTGGAATGTCAATTATTTCACAAAAATTTTCAGATGAATCTAAAAATGAAACATACTCATCATTAAACTTACCTAATTTTGATTTTGACGATGAATTCTTAAGATACGTAAATGGAGGTTGTTCTACTTCATTGAAGTCCTCAGAAGATGGACTATCTTTACAATTTCCTCCAAACTTCCTTTTTTTAAACGTTTTGTTACTAGAACGAGGCATATTATTCAGTTTTTGTGCATTTATATCTGATCAAAATGGAGAATATTGGCTATATTTTACGAGATAAAAAGCACCACGTGAGTTACCAGATAGTAAACAAACAGCTACAACTAATCACTTCACTTCTTTCCAAATGAGTTGCCGATCAAAATAAATTTTTTAATCAATTTAAGTTATTTGACAAGGCTGAAAAGTAGCATGTATCATTTGTTTTGATTTGAAAGGGGCGTGGTAATCAGTTGTTTTGAGATTTGACAGATGTAAACAACATTTTAAAAAAATATTAAAAATACTTCTAATTCAGCTAGAACAAAAATTTAAACTGTATCAGAAAAAGAAAGAGTGGTATTGTATTTTTCAATCAAATTTGAAAAATCGATTTTCTGATCGATTTTTGTGAAGTGACCCCCTTAATCCTGATACACGACTCTAACATTCAATTCTAACCTTTAAATCTAGTATTCTCACTAAATAATCTCAGCTATTAGAATTGACAAAGGAGACGAACGCTTACTAACGTCAGGTCGATACTAACTATAATCCCTTTGATTATTTCAATGATTAACAATATCAATTACTGTCTAATACGTGCTAAGCTCGCTGGAGAGATCCGTAGTTGATACTTACAACAAGTTTGGCAATTCCTTCTCCTACTGCTTTCTTACTAAATCTAGACTTTATATAGTCGAATTCATTAGCATATCACTATCTCGTGTTTTTCCCGAGGAGGCTGTGAAATAGAATAATTGCTGGCCCCAAATTTACCCAAGAGGGTTAATAGAAGATTGACGTGGATAAACCCCTCAAGAAAAAAAAACGGGATTTATAAAAGGGTCTCAATGGCCCGATATAAATTACGTTGAAAATTTTAAGTCTTAACTTATCTAGATATCTTACATTTTAGTTTAGCAATAACTTCTATAGAACAATACGCTAAAGAAATACTCAAAAACTACTAGCTCAAACTTTATAATCACTCCCAGGTTTATAACTTTTATATTCATTATATAAGGTGTACCCCATTTGGGCGAGAACCAAGGAAAAACCTCCCACTGAAGGGAAAAACCCGGCCGTACACAACCCGCAAAATTAGATATTTTAAATACACATCCTGGTTACATAACTTTTACCTTCTACACAAAATCTTCAAAACATCAAGGTCAGCCACCCTGAAATGAGAACTGGATTAGTGGACGTACAAAAAAAAAATTTTTGGACACTTTATACACACAACATTGAATCCACACATATTTAAATTGTCAAATACTTTACAAATTTTATCTGGTTTCTAAAAATAAAACTCCCATTCCAATCGCGTAGCGCTGTTAGTGTTATGGTTAAATTCCTTTCTCTGCGTCACGAATCCCAAAAACAGGATATATACTAATATACATTTCAACATCTTTATATATACACAATTATATACAATTTTCAAAATACTCAATATAAACAAACAATACAAGGAATTCTCGCACATTTAGCCAAGCCTTTACGGTAAACAGATGTAAACATACATATGCTTTCCACAATTTAGAATATATTTAAATATACAAAAGGTCATTTCACTCAACGTAGTGAGACTTTTGCATTAGACAACTTTATTAACGAAACGAGACTTGCTTCTTGCAAAAATTCAACCGACTGCCTGTCAGTAAAAATATAAATGAAACAATACAACCTGGCTAATATCTTGCTCCTCTTCTTTCTTTAATGTCTCCTATCTGCACCTCCAATGACGTGGACCTTCTGCTGGGTTGATTCCCTCTTTGCTCCTGGCAGTCTGGTCTATAGTCTCGGCGACTCCTCAAGTTGTAGTTGTGACCTCGTCCATCTTGATCTCTTCTAGATGGGGTGAATCTTTCATGGCCTGCCAATGATCCTATTGGTGATCTTGATCTGGCTTTCCCATAGCTTTCTCCGTCGTCTTCAGAACTCCTGAAGTTGGACCTTTTCTGTTGGCGATCCCTTTCTGGAACTTGGCTACTGCAGTGATCGTCGACTTTGTAAAGCTTCTTGAATTGCACATTCGACGAGATGGAGGACGAGAGTCTTCGCTTGTAGACTTCTCTTTGGATATTTGCTCTTTTACTCCACGGCACTTCTGTAGGGGATTCGGTTCTCTTCTTGCCTCTTCTGGAGTGCTGAGTTTTCACGAATTTTTTCTGGCTCGCCTGTGATATCGAGTCAGTTAAAATCCTCTTGCACCGACCCTTAGTCAGCTCATGACCGCTCCTTTTTGTCTCTCTAAGATTATTTTTACTTTCTACTCTACCATTTTCTTTTCCCTCCTGTCTTCTACCAGACCCATTACTCTTAGAACCTTGTGACCTATCTAACCCATATCTACCATCCTCAAAACTACTCGACTGATACTCGGATCCACCACAAATTAAAGAATCTACCTCCACTAAACCTTCATCACTTTTTCTCTGATGGTAAATTCGAACCTGATCTATATTGATTGTCGTTTTTTTACCTGCCTTCCAAATTACAACATTATTGTTTTTAACACTCAGAACTCTAAGAGGACCCTCAAACTTAGGGCAAAACTTCGCAACCACCTTTTTACTGGCTGAACTAATAGGGTGAGTTTCAACCAACACTAAATCATCCACCTTAAAGTTAATTTCGCGTCTCCTTTTATTGTAATATTTCGCCCACTTTTCTTGCTTTTTCATTGTATTCTGCCCAGCTTCCTCAAACACCTTTTCCATATTTCGAACAACAAATTCTGTACCATATGTGACCATCACAAGTTATTAAAATGGGGTAATAATTTTTCTGCCCAAAAATAATTCTGCTGGGGTTTTTCCCATCGTTTCATGGACTACCGTTCTTAGTGCGTATGCGAATTCATTTAAAAACCTATCCCAGGATTCATGATTTTAATTTACAAAAGAAGCAATCATTTGTAGTAAATCGCGATTAACACGTTCCGTTCGATTTGATTGAGGTCGATACACTACTGTTTTGACATGTTTTATATCTAATCTCTCACTTAAATGTTCAAAAATTTCGGATACAAATTGGGGACCATTGTCACTAATCAATTTAACTGGAGCTCCATATCGCGAAATATAATTTTCGAACAGGGCATTGGCGATTATTTTTGCGGACGCCTTTCTGAGGGGTATTATTTCTAACCACTTTGTAAAATGATCCGTTATTACACAAATATATCGATATCTTTGGGGTTTCGATGCTGGGTAGGGACCTAATAAATCTAATGAAACTATTTCGTTCGGAAAACTAGTTACAATGGGTATTAAATGACCGGCCGGTAACACGTTCTTATAGTTATATTTTTGGCACGTTTCACATGTCAAAACATAATCATGTATCACCTTACGCATGTATGGCCAATAACATGCATCCTTCACGCGTAAATAAGTTTTCCGTATTCCAAGATGTCCAGCCATAGGCTTATCATGAAATTCGTGCATTTTCGCACCTCGCATCGATTTTGGAATATATACTTTCATTTCTCCAAGAGAGGATGCGTATTTCGCATAAAACAACAATCCTTCGATGATTTTGAAATCCTGGGACCAGTTCCCACAGACCGCCGCATTTACTGAACTGCCATCGGGTTTTGTAAGTAGCGATAAATATGACCAAGCTCGGGGTCCTGCTTTTGTTCAGCTATCAATTGCTCCCTTGACGAAAGTACCAAATCTGTAATTACTGCACAAGTTATATTGCTACCCTCAAAATTTTCGACAGGTTTCCGCGACAACACATCTGCCACAACATTTTGAATACCTGGTCTATGTTCGCATTCAACATTAAATTCGGCTAACTTGAGTGACCATGGTATCATACGACTTGATAAATTTTTACCATTAGTGAGTTTCGTTAATGCTGCATGGTCTGTAATTACTTTTATATTTAACGATCCAAAGTAGGTGCGAAACTTGTTTAAAGCTTAAATCACCGCTAAACATTCGCGTTCGGTTACTGTGTAATTGCGTTCCGCCTTATTAAGTGTGCGTGATGCATATGCTATGGGTCTCTGACTTTGCGTAAGCACCGCTCCAATCCCAATAGAACTCGCATGTGTAAAAAGCCCAAATTGTACATTAAAATCTGGTAATTTTAGCACAGGTGCTTCCGTAATTGCACGTTTGATCGATTCAAAAGCAGCTTACGCCTCTTCCGACCAATTAAATTTCCTACCCTTCTTTTTTAAATCATACAATGGCTCGCAGAGATCTGCGTACCCCTTAACAAATTTTTGATACCATTGCGCCATTCCGAGAAATTTCGATACTTCTTTCAAATTTTTTGGTGCTTTCATTTCGAGTATTGCCTTAACTTTAGATTCATCCGTGGCTATCCCATCCTTACTAATCACGAGGCCTAAGTATTTTAGTTTCTCACATCCAAACTTACACTTATCTTTGTTCAACGTCAACCCCCCGCTTCTTGTAATAACCTAAATACTTCCCTTAAATGTTCCAAGTGATGTGCAAATGATCGAGACGCGATGATGACGTCATCCATATACACTTGGACACACTTCTCTATCACAGGTTGCAATATGATGTCTACGGCCTTCTGAAAATTTGGCGCTGCCCCTGATAGGCCGAATGGCATGCGCTTAAACGCATAAGTGCCGTTTTTCGTCACAAAAGCCGTTTTGGCTACATCCCTAGGGTGTACTGCTAATTGAAAATAGCCAGAGCGCAGATCTAAGGTACTCATTATTTTCGTGTGAGGAATATTGGTAATTAAATCCTCTATGAGTAACAAAGGATATCTCGGTTACTTAGTTACCGCATTAAGTTTGCAATAATCCACCGCAAATCTGTAAGCCTCGGGATTGTCCTGGGGTAACCCGTTCTTTTTACGACACAAAACTACAGGAGATGCGTACGCCGATTGAATTTCTACGATGGTGCCTTCTCGTAACATCTTATGTATATGATAGTCAATGATACCCTGTGTTTAACCCTGTCATATTTATATAGTCTGGAGACCACTGCAAGTCTCTTCCCCGTATCGATTTCATGGTATAATACATGAGTAAGAACTGGTTTGTCTGAAAATAGACTTTTAAAACTATTAAATAACGATTTTAAATCCATTTGTTGACTTTGATTTAGTTCTGAACTCGAAAGATCAATTTCTACATTCTCCTCAACAACTTTTAATTCTTTGATTTGCGAATCCGGAATCGCTAAAAACTTTTCCTCGAAATTCATAGTAATTTTTGCGTTCCTTATAAAATCGACGCCTAAAATGCATGGATATTCGAGATCTGCCAGTATGTGAAAATCCCATTTTTTTGTAAATTCTCTGATTCGAATTTCTAATTCAACTGTTCCTACATTGTTGTAACAGGCGCCCTGAGCCGTTATAACTTTTGCTTTTGACTTTTTTATTGGCTTATAAGAAAAATATGCCCTAAATACGTTTCTTCAGAGATAAACGGCTTCTCGGCTCCAGTATCCCATAATGCTTTAGTGAATATGTCGTTCACTAAAATTGGCACATACGGGAGTTCTACAGGGGACATCCTTAAAGCAGAAACCCTTATAGGAGGTTTCTCATCAACATGCGATCGATCTTGATTTTGAACGCTTAAAAAGTTTAAATTTTTATGACTACCCCTATTCCATCGAATATTTCACCCCCGTTCAAAATTATCACTCGAACCCCTATTTCAATATTGATCTCTTCTATCACGACTTTCGAATAAACGCTCATTCCTATCAATACGGTTCCTGTTCTCGAACCCTTGATTACCATAGTTCCCCTGAGGTCTGGTCCCATAGGAAGTTCTATAACCCTGCCTCCTATCATTTTGACGTTCGACTACCCCAGTATCTCTCCAATTTCTATTAGTACGACCCTCGTTAGACCTCCTACTCACATCACAAGCTCGTCTTCCACTATTATTATTGCTCGAACCCGGATTATCTGTCCTCAAATATCTGTCCTCATACTTGGATATCATCTGAAGCAACTGCAATTGAGTAGTTGGATTTCTAATCTCAATATATTCCATTAATTGCGGTTCCAAACGAGCGACAATATATTCGATCAAACTCTCTTCCAACATATTTAATCCCACCTTTTTATGTATTTTAAGAATCTCGTAAATAAAGTCTGACGGAGCCTGACCGTGACCCTGATACGACGAATAGAACTTGACTTGCAATTCGGTCTTATTCCTAACCGCTGGGAAATTTGCCGTCAAAGCTTCTTTCAATTGCGCGAAATCCGTAGCAGTTCCTTTCACTATCGAAGATCCGAAAATATCGAACCAGTCTAAGGCTCGACCTCGGAGACGCCCTTTAAGATAATAACATGCCAAATTATTAGGTATCTCGTAAAACCTTAACATTACTGTCTATATATTCCAAAATTCTTCGATATTTTCCACACCAGAAAAAAAATTATCAGGCAAGAACCTAAAATTGGATCCGACTCCCATCTCGGGATTAAGGGAGAAATGTCCGGATGACAAACTCGTTGGGTGCCATTGTCATGGTCCAGTCCTATCTTGGACTGGGTTGACATTGCCCGACGCGCCTGGTGTGAAGGAAACATATTATCACCAACGAAAGCCATAATTACAAATATTTATTAACAACACACAAATACCAATTAACAAGTCACACTATAAGTAGAAAACCTGGAGTGATTATTCAATTCCCTAGATTAATCCTGATACACGACTCTAACATTCAATTCTAACCTTTAAATCTAGTATTCTCACTAAATAATCTCAGCTATTAGAATTGACAAAGGAGACGAGAACGCTTACTAACGTCAGGTCGATACTAACTATAATCCCTTTGATTATTTCAATGATTAACAATATCAATTACTGTCTAATACGTGCTAAGCTCGCTGGAGAGATCCGTAGTTGATACTTACAACAAGTTTGGCAATTCCTTCTCCTACGCTTTCTTACTAAATCTAGACTTTATATAGTCGAATTCATTAGCATATCACTATCTCGTGTTTTTTCCCGAGGAGGCT
>BMAO01036024.1:0-22819 GCA_019973975.1 Trichonephila clavata | reverse complement strand
TTATTTACTAAAATGAGTAAATTTATATAGTTAAACATTTATACTACGGAACTTCATCTATATGTATAAAGGAGACAGAAAAGCGACTTACTTACTCCTCGCTCATTCATCACGATATCTACGGAACTATTCAACCTACAGACTTGAAATTTGGTAGGCATGTTCCTTTTATGGAGTAGAGATCCTCTAAGAACGGATTTTGCGAAATTCGAACCGCAAGGGGCGTTACGGGGGTTGAGGGGCGTTATAAGTAAATGTTTCCATTTTTAAACTACTCAACGTACAATCTTGAAATTGGGTAAGAAGATTCCTTTCATACAGTAGAGATCAACTACAAAATGAGTTTGGTGAAAATCGACCCTCAAGTGGCGTTAGGCTTATGGGGGGCATTATATATAATTATTTTCATTTTTAAAACTATTAGACGCACTGTCTTTAAATTTGATACATAGATTCCTTTCATAAAGTAAAGATCAGCTACAAAATGGGTTTTGTGAAAATAGACCCTAAGGGGCGTTGCGGAGGATTAAGAGACGTTATAGATTAATATTTCCGTTTTTAAACTACTAGACCTACCTGCCTGAAAATTGGTAGGCATATTTCTTTCATGGAGTAAATATCCGCTACAAAATCCGGCTTGGGGAAATTAACCTCAAGGGATTTTGCGGGGAGTTAAGGGGCGTTTTATATTCCGATTTTTAAACTGTTAAACGTACAGTCTTGGAATTTGGTAAACAGATTCCTCTGATAGGGTAGAGATCCGCTACAAAATGGGTTTCCTGAAAATCGACCCCCAAGGGGCATTGCGGGGCGTTAGAGATAATTATTTCTATTTTTTAAACAACTGGAAATACAGTCTTGAAATATGATTAGCAGAATCCTTTCATGGAGTAAAGATCCACTTTACACACAAAGAAACAGGACACTCACTACACCAAAAGTTTACACTTTTTACACGTTTCGGGTAAATACTGATCTTCTGAACTCGTTGACACTTTTAGACAAAAAAAAATTTATTGGCCAGTGTGGCATCCGACACTCTGCCTCCGGCAGATACAAAAGTTTCACGCAAAGCTCTCTGGTAGAGCTCACAGATTTCTCTTCAAGAGACTATCACTGAATTATTCTCTTCATCAAGCTCACTGGTGGAGCTTACCGTATTCTCTCGTTGCGAGTCAATCATCGACTCCAAATCTCCGCACTAAGTTTCCTGGAGTGGCACTCGCGCAGGCGCAGTACCTAGGATCAGTCCGCTTTGCTACCTAGAGTTTCAGAACGGGTCTAGAGTTCGTTACAGTATATTCTGCTTTAGTTCGTCATCAGAGATTGTTATAATCATTTTTTAGTGTATATGATCTCTTCTCTCTCTTGAAACGTATCTTAAACGTGATATTTTCACTTTTATAAGCTGAAAAAACTTTTCATTCTTGAAATGTAACTGAAATTCGATTCAATCCGTAAAATTGATAATCTAAAACAGTTATGAATAAATCTTTTTAGGAGTGGGCCGAAAAAATGTTTGATCAATAAATTATGCTATAAAAATAAATAAAGACTAAAAAAAAAAATAGTATGTGTTTTAAAGATCCTTTAGTACTGTAACATTTGTTCCTACCTTACAGCTGCAAGGTCGGCTTTCCTATGCAGATAGCATTACAACGGTCACATCTATACACATGCACCCGTAAATATTGCAGTGTCCTTTCATCTGACATCACGCTGACAACCGACGGCTGTGAGAAAAGCCAACGCTGGATTCCCCTTGAACTTGTAACCCCGAGCGTAATTCGAGGTGTAAGATGTGACCACCCCCAAACCCCAAGAGAGTAAAGTGAGTGAGTGGACATTAAAGTCGCACAATGTTCAGCTACACGAGAGCTTTTGGCGACGGACGTCGTAATTTTGAATCTTGGTCAAGTGACGAGGACGACACTTGAGCTGGGACTCCCCTCTCCTAACTACCTCACAACATCAACGGGAGAATGCCTGAGCTCTCGACAGATTTAACGTGCATTGCTCCCCTACACGGTAGGTTTTCAGTGGTACTGGTTCGAACTCCTAACACGTCACCATTAGGCTCGTCCACGAGACCATTAGGCTATTGCGGCCTTCCAAGAGAGTAGAGATGCATGAAACACTCGAAAAGGAATGTTGTGTTTACCTCCTCCTTCACAAATAACATATTCTGTAGAATTGAAATACTCAATGGTTTGAATAACTTGTAACCAATGTAAATATTGTAATTATTAGCTGTAGACGTAATAAGCCAATAATTTAATTTCTTATTCGCACTCTACTCATCTATCATCCCAAGATATTACAGTACAAATACAATTAATGAGGTTGTGACCCATTTCTTGGTTTCTTTCCAATCCAAAATATTATACATCCTTAGGCGAATGTTTTTCACATTGACATTACAAATTTGTGTACCGTTGTTTTAACATATGTTTAAGATGGGATGAAGCCTTTCGGGGAGAGGGGGGGGGAGGCCACATTTGTTCCACGGGATAAAGTTGCCCATCACTGATTTTGGAAATGGTCTGTTCACTCTATGAATCGGCTTTTTTTGGTGTCGAGTTAGAAATTTTTCAATTACTGTATGTTTCTGTATATAAGCCGAAACTTTTTAGAACTCAAATCAAATCAAAGTAAGGGGTTTAGCGTTTTCGAGTATACGAATCCACTAATCTTGAAAAAAAAAACGTAGCTTAAGAAAAACATACTCTTTAACAATTTCCGTTAGCATGCGCTAGCCATTTACATTATTTAACTTTTTGGTTCTTTTAAATGAACTTTTATTTAAAAAAGGACTTATAAATCCTTCAAAGTCAATGTCAAAATCCGAGTTACCAAACACTTCTCAAAATTCACATTCACTCATTAGGGCGCGTCTAAACTTATATTTTGAAATTAGCCGTATACGAATTTCTCTTCCCGTTCATTTTGTAAACAAAAAAAAAGTGGCACAGAAAGAAAGACTAACACATATGGCGTGCAAGATGAAAGCGAATGAAAAAAATGTGCTAGCCTCAGACAGGGTTACCAAAAATAAAACTCTCATCATTAGCGGCTGGCGTTTTGCTTTACAACAATTTTATTGAAAACAAGATATCAATCATTGGCATGGCCAAGTAATTTTAGCGCGTTGTTCACATGTTGTATTTACAATAAGGCAACTAATGAACTTTTTACTAACAAAAAGTAGTACTATACTTAAAAAAAAAATTTTAATTTAAAAATTTTTTTTAAAAATTATTAAATTTAAATATGATTTGGCTCATCTAGGACACAAATGCAACCAAATGCCGAAACCCCGAGGTCAATAGGTTGCTTATTGGCTGAGAAAAAGGTACGACAAAATATGGAACGAAGCACGAAGACGAGGACAAAGACGAAATTTGCGTCCTAATAGCGCTTTTTTTACACTATGTGAAAAACGCGCTAAAAATTCGATCTGTTTTACCCGCTTAGTAACATTTTAAACAATAATGGTATAATTAACATTAAACTGCCTTAACATTTCACAGCAATAGTTTAATTATTTACATGATTTTTTGCTAATTCGACATAAACGGGTTTATACGACGTATATTTTTGCATAAAACGCATTCTCAGCTTGTAATCGGAAGTATACGGTATCTGAAAATCTACAAAAGAATTATTAAAATAGAAATAAAAGTATTTTTACAAAAACTCGAGGAGGTGGGGAATGTATAATTTTTTTGCTCTTTCGGATGCATTTTGTTGCATTCAAGTTGATACTCCAGTCTATATATAGGAGGAAAGCAGAATTTCCTAAGGATTAATATCTTTTAGAATCATTGTAGAACATACTTTTTTAGTTAGAATAAACATGAATTTTGGTTTAGGAACAGATTTATGGAACATACGGAAGTAACAACTAGTAATTTTATAGAAAAATGGTAATGAGTTACGTGTTTTATTCAGTTGGTTATTTGTGGAGCAGCCAATTTTCAGCGAACATTGTTATATCAAGAAAATAACATGCTAAAATGCCGGAATTTTCCAGCGAAATTTGAAATTCTTGTTTGACACCGAGCTTCTCATTACTGGATTTATCGTTTCGAATAAAAAAAATTTAAATGTTTGTGTATTAGTTTGGAACTTATACACCCCCTCCCAGTTGATCGTATTGTTCCAAAGTTCTTTAGGGATCTTAACTGATATTTCAAAGGGGCCGTAAGCATAATAATTCAACAAAATAAATTTCAAATTTATTTTTAATTAATTTTTTTAAAAGAAAAAGCCTAATTGCTTGAGAAAAAGTTTGTGTTTATGTGCGAAGTCACCAAATGCTGCGACATGCTGCCAGTAGTAGAGAACCGTTCTTGTCCATTGTTAGAAAACGATCAATGCATTTTGCAACATCTTTTGATTTGCCAACACTCACGGAGGGGAGTTATAGGAGAGTACAGGCTTAAAGTTTGGCAAGCATGTTCCTTTTATTAAGTAGAGATGACTTAAGTACGGCTGTGACGGATCTATACGCGGCCTTATACTAATCCTCTTGGAAATTCTTTGGGGTTACCAAAAATAATCAATCTTCTCTAAAGAAGGCGTGATATGCAAATTAAGTTTATTATATATAGTGGGTTCGTGAGTTAAAGGGGATTAGTGAGTTAGAAAGTGAAGATGGATATATAGTAAAATGTTTGAAGGTTATTTAACTATAGGTGATAAGAGAGAGATACAAGGTGAGGAAACCGCAAAAGGTTAGAAAGGCCTTGTGAGAGATTAAAGACAGGAAGTTGATATTGATAAATTCAACCTTAATTGATTAGAAGACTGCTGCAGTTCAGGTATTATCACCTTCATATTACGTTTGTTATTTAAAGTATTAAAGAGGTTAAGCGTATAGTTACATATCTTCCGGGTAGAGTAATATTGAGGTAGAAGAACTATTATTATAAAGTGGTTTATTAGATGTATTCTCCCAAAACTTGACTTTCGTTCCCTCCTTCTCTTGACTGATTGGAACATCCTATTTATAATGTTGCTTTGAATTGTGTTTGAGTCGGTTAAAGTGCTAAATGAAATAATTGGAAAATATCATGTCGAATACTCCTCGACTTCCTTCCATACCTTTAACTGGGTCACAGGGTAGAAGGGAAGGAGGGTTATTACATGGTTTTAGCGGAAATCGAGTCCTGAAGAAGCTTCAGATGGTGTTATAGATAAAAATTCTCCTTTTATTCAACTATTAGATCAACAGACTTGAAATTTGGTAAACATATTTCTCTTATTGAGTAAAGATCTACTAAAAATGGGTTTTGTGGAAATTGGCTGCCTTGAGGGGTTGCGGGGCGTTCTAGATGAAAAAGTTCTTTATTTCAACTATTATAGGCCCACAGACTAGAAATTTGGCAAATATGTTTATTTTGTTCTGTAGAGATCCGATAAGAAATGGTTTTGTGGAAATCTACTCTCACAGGGTGGGGTTACAGGGGATGTTATAGAAAAAAATATCTCGTTTTAGAAATTCAAGTCCTGTTTTATTTTAAATCCAAGAGCAGAGGATTCAAATGCTTAATGTGCTATGACTAAAAAATCGAAAACTAAAGAAAAATATCTAGTCGTACATTATTTTGAAATTCCCAGGAAATTAAATAATCAAGCTGAAACAGAAATGTTCGCAGATGTTGAGTTACTTTTCTTTAGAACCTGGTTTAAAAATGAATTAGAGTTATTATTTAGGAATCATTCTAAACTCTGATAAAATGTTTCTTTACGAAAACAAGCATTTGTAATGCTTTCTTTTAAAATGCATAACTCGGTGAAATTTTTTAAAAAAAATTACTAATAATTCATTTTAGTGCCACTTTTGAACAAGCAGAATAGAGGAGTCGCATAACGGTATCGAACATTAATTTCCATTACTGTTAACTGCCGCTGAGCATCGAAATCATTCAGCATTCCTCATTAAGGAGCGGTCGAATTTACGACCCCATGATTGCGATGTTGATGTGTACTTAATAGAGCATAAATGAATAAGCATTTGTCGTTCGCGTTGCAATATAAGATTGATAATAGTTTATGTATGTAAGCCAGCAAAGCGAGGTGAGAAGTTGGGATTATAAATTTTATCGCAATCAACAGTCAATTTAAAAAAAAAAAGTTCTTCAAACAGAAAATGCGCAAAGAAAATTCTGAACTTTGTGTTGGTAATTCCAAATTATCCTGAGATATCTCTAATCCAGTGGTCTTCAAACTAAGTCAACTCACAAAACCCTTAAAATTGTGAAGTGTTTCCCTGGAACCCTATGCAAGCCTTGGAAGTATATCTTAAAATGATGTTTAAACTAGATCAACAGGTTATCAATTTACTTACAATTTGAAAAAATACTGTATATTTTTAAAAAAATTTTAACATAATATTAATGTGATTTGCTCATTAATAGTATGAATTCGTGTGCTCCCGGTGTCATTTGCTCTTGCATTATATTTAGTAACTGGGATATGTGTTTTTATTTTTTTTATACATACTGTCGAAGTCTAGATCTATTGAAACAATCTGTAGCCGCATTTCATATATTTATACGTTTCAATAATTCGTTTTTGATGCCACATACATTGAGAAATACTTTAACTTAAATATATAATTCAGAATGGCACTGAAAAAGTTGTGTCAGAAGCTTCTAGTATATATTGTGCAAATTCGCCACTAAATTTAGGAGTTTTCCTACTTAAGGTATCGATTAATTGCGACAACTTTTTTTAAAAAAAAAATGGAGGTATGGGAATTTTTTTGTGGTTTTTCAGATTTGTTTAGTACATTTTAAGAAAAATATGCTAAAATTAAGAAGAGAAAAAAATAACTATTACTAAAATGAGAAAAAAATGGTAAAAATTTACAAAAAATAACATAAACGGGGTACCAAGTGCCTTTTGTACCGGAGTACCTTTTGTACCAAGAGCTTATGAGCAAATTTTCAATTTTTCAATTCAGATGTGTTGCTATGTTCTTCATTTTTGAAATGACCTTCAGGATAAGAGATATTTTAATTTTTACAAAAACTAGAGCACTTTATCTTAGTTATTATATGAAATTCCTTTAAAAACCAGTGATTATATTCACATAAGGGACTGTAAATTTTGTAATAAAACAGTGATTGATAAATCTGAAAGTTAAAACACATCTACTATTACACAGAACATACACACAAAATTTCAGCTAATTTATTTTCAAAACTTTTTGAACAATCGCTGGCCCCGTTTGAGTATTTTCAAGAAAAACACATTTTAAAGTATGACATCTTGCTTAAAGTAATGGCATTTGCTTTTACTAAAACACTCGTAGTTTTGGTTCTAGTGAAGGGAAAATAGTAATCTTGGTATATTTATAAAGCTAATAAGATGGGCCTATAAAATAAAATCAAAAAATCTATCAATTTTTGGCAAAATTCACAATTTTGAGGAAGTCAGATACCTTAAATTTAGAATTTAAAGTTGAGCTTGCTGATATGTCTCTAAGTCATTTCTTTGCCTTTATTGGTAAGTTTTTTGATTTATCGATTCACGTTCGGTTTTCTTCGGGAAATATTATTTTACAGGTGTTAGGTTCTTTTTAAAATGTTCTCTTACTAATAGGTTTTACTTTTCTTTCTTTTTTTTTTAAAAAAAAAGTGGAAAAATTTGTTTTTTTTGTATAATACTTTTAACATTGTCATTCCCTTCCATTTAGTTTTGCAAAACATTGCACTGCGTGACGAGTTTTAAATTATTTTATGTAACCCAGGTTCGAAAAAAACAGAACATTCACAATCTAGGCAATACATATAAAGAAAGAGCGTTTTTATATATTTTACAGTTTATAATAAAAATAGTAGGAAATTATTAAACAGAGGCTGTCAGTGTCGAATTTATTTTTTAAGTTTTCCTCCATGTGACATGGAACCCGCGTTGATGAACACGGCTTTTAGATACTTGCAATCATAAAAACCATATAGAACATGAATCTGTTTTGCATACATATTTATAGTTTGCTGTTCAAATTTTTACTTTTACTTTTTGGGCCCCTGGATATGCTTTGTGGAGCCCCAGGGTTCCGTAGGACACAGTTTGAAGAACATTGCTCTTATCGAACCCTACGTGATTGTAGTTATCCTAATCATAACAGATAACAAATACAATATAAGTTAATATTCATTTTATTAATCACTCTGAGTAATACAGTAATTTAATTAAAGGGTAGAATAATTTCTTTCGCGATTATATATAATAATTAAATATTACCTATCTTGCATAAACGAGCAGAGATACAGATTAATTGGATCGCAGATGATCCTCCAGTGCAGACATTCTAAATTCTTAATGGAGTCCTTCTTCCAGCGGAACTGGATATTGACTTGGTTGTAATAAGTGTATCAGCTTTTCCACTGTCAACATTACTATTCCTCATTACTTTAATTCGCTATATATATTTAATCTTATTTACATACCACGTTTCTTCTTGTAAGCAGGTGGCAGAGGAGACCACATCAAAGTAAACCTAGAGCTTGTTTCGTGAAGGAAATTCTCACGAAATAGCTCGCTAAAGACGGTTGTTTACCGCTCAAAAAAGTTATTCGACATTTTTTTAACCTCTTTTT
Source organism: Trichonephila clavata (assembly GCA_019973975.1). Classification (NCBI taxonomy): domain Eukaryota; kingdom Metazoa; phylum Arthropoda; class Arachnida; order Araneae; family Nephilidae; genus Trichonephila; species Trichonephila clavata. Next base: position 14,207 of record BMAO01036024.1, on the reverse strand, counting down.
TACCCTACGGTGGACCAACCCCTTTGAAAAAATTATACAACTATTCCCACACATTGCTCAAATTATAAAACTATAATAAACATGTATTATGCAGTTCTATGGAAACTTGGCGAAATATTGGCAACACAGCCAATTTGGCACCATTTGTGGAGACCATGTTGGCTGCCTTTTTTGGTGTCTTGGAGACAATATGGATTTTTTTGGAAGTTACTGAAGAAATCTATGACATCATGATCATGACATGAACGGATTTTTCGAGAAAGCGCTGTAAGATAGGGGATGGGGACCCTTTGTCAAATCGTTCTTGGTGCTCTTCTTCAGTTAAATTCAACTTTTTAGACCCATTTTCACGAAAAGAGAAAGGCTTAGTTTAGCAAGTACTTAAACAAAAATTAATTTTTACAGTCTTTCTATATGCTACCACTGATGAAACGTATCGAAAAAAAAAGGCTTGTATTATTGGTACAAAAAAAGAAGAAAACTCACCGAAACCTTTTGTATGATACATAAAAAAAAACAAGCACGGGTTACATTCTTGTTCTTTAAATGAGATCTTTTTAATTGGAAAAGTAGCAGACACACATACGAACTTAATTTGTTATAAATAAATAAATTCAAATTTTGAAAAGCAGTATTAAAATAAATTTTTTCTTATTTCAGTACTATTACAATAATTTGAAATAAAATTTCAATTGACCGTGAGCATTAAGATTCTATGTATCAGTAATGTTGAAATAGGAAATGTAATATTCATCTTGGTAAAATTGTGAGGTCCAGACTTAGAGTATTTTTTTATTTATTTTAATAGGATTAAAAGTGCGTTCAAAATGCTAAAAAAATAATAGAAGTTGCAGTTGAGAGAATTATGTTTTTTCTCTCTCTAGCAATCTATTTTTTCCTTTTTTTAAAAAAAAAAAATAGTTTTTGCAAACACCACAAAAGAGTCATTACAATTGTCATGAAAAAGATTTCAAAACTAAGATAAAAAATATAATTCTGTAGAAAACGTCACTATTTTTCAAATCTTTAGAAAAAGCTTGATTCCGGTAAAATGAATATAATGCAAATATCAGAAATTGAGTAGAAATTCTACAGGAATTTTAGTCCCGTAATCAAAATAATTGATACAGGCGGAAAACTTAATTATTGCATCAAATATGAAACCTTTGGTTCTCTTTTCGATTAAAATTGGGAATTAAATCAAAGCTTTTGGCTTTTCACTTTATTTACTCCGAAATATGACAACGCGCGCGGTCTCTCTTACATTAGGTTAACAAACATCATTGTCTGCTTGGGTCTGTTTTGAGTTTTCGTGGCTCTGGAAATTTTTGGCTTGAAATTGGAGTGAAATATTTATCCACACTTAACTGCTACGGACAACACTTGAGATGGTAATTCAAGTAATTCATCACGCCGTGCGAGAGTTTTGAAGCCAATTTAAGTTAATATGCAGCACTCGTGATGTTCCATAAAATGTTTTTCAGCAAAAATCGGAATATGGGGAAGGACTTGATTCGGTCACCGTTAATGAGCTCGAGACTAGAACAACTGGGCTCTATGGTCCCAAATTTATCAGTTTAATGTAGAGCAATAAAATTGAAAGCATCAGGTTTTGGAAAACATACACTGTAATCAATAAGCATTCTTCTAACTCTGTAAGTAATATAAATAAATGTACAATCTCTTACAATAAAGATCGGTGAATGAAGTCAGAACGGCCGATTTGGCAACACTGGCGAAACAAAACGCTGCACATGCGTAGTGGCAGGTGTTGACTATCTGAACCCACCGTTATTCAGTTGAGCGTCGTTTTGTGTTCTGTGTAAACCTTGTTTTACAAAGTGCTTGTTTAGTGCGTTGGTTCTGAACTGAGAACAGGAAAATAAACGCCAACAAAAGATCAATTTAAAGTTTTGGTTTAAGCTTGGCAAGACTAAAAAAAAGTTATGTGATGCTGGTACACATTTATGAAGATCAAGCACTGTCCATGAAGTGTGTGCCCGAGTGGTTCGTCCGTTTTCGAAAAGCAGGAAAAGTGTTCCTGACAACCCTCGTAGCTGAAGACTGGCGACCTCCGTCACTGACGATTGTCTATTAACTGTGCGCATGATAGCTAATGAACAGTGCCGGTTTACCCATTGGGTCTTGGAACGGGCTTCCAGAAGCCAAAAAGGGCTCGGATAAGCTGGCTTTAAACAGATTTACTGGTCTGTAGATCTTCTGCGCAGAGGGCCCGAAATGAGCTTAAATTAACTGCTGATGAACTACATATTAACCGTGAATCCGTGCGACAAATAGTTATTCAGAATTTAGGGCTGAGAAAAACGTGTTATCGATATTGACGATATTCCTGACATCCAACGAAATATGATGAGGCTTTTGAACTCCATCCATAAGAAGACTTCTTGCAAAGTTTTCAGGACATGTATAGCAGATCTCAGCGGTCCATAGTCATTGGAGGTGACTACTTCAAAGGACAGTAAAGTATTTTTCGTTAATATTTCCTCTACGTTAATGTTACAGGACTATTCACCAAACTTTATTGTCAGAGGTCGTAATAAAATATAAATAAAATGTGAATTCCACTATTAGTTATTATATATACGGGTAATAATTAAATACGATGTTGTTAAAACGACATTTAAGTCACTGCTGTTTAAGTTTTCAAATTATGAGATATCAGTCCAGCAATTTAAAAGCTTTTCTAAAGAAGCTTTTCATTTATACGACTCTTCCTTTTCTCGAATTCTACACTTCTTGTATTAATTGTATAGATAGTGCGAAGCAGTTGTAAAGGTTTTTTCAATATAAACTAGATGAGAGGGAGTACCCCCCTGTTCGACTAATGGTGGCCCAACCTCCATTGTACAAATTATATAACTGTTAATAGTAATTGCTCAAATTCTTAAACTGTAAACTACATATATTATGTAGATCTATTTTTTCAATATAATGTAAGCCTTTCTTTATTAATTAATTTTTTATCTTGTGTAATTGCTTCATTTTTAAATAGTGTAAATAATTTGTATCTGGATGTTATATACGTTAATATTACTTTCTGGTGTATTTATTTTATGATAAAAATTGTAATATTTGCAAGCAACGCCATCCATTACATTATGAAGGCATTTCAGTGGAAATTTGACGAAATATTGGCGATATAGCCAAGTTGGAAACATTTTTGGCAACCATATGGATGCTTCTAGAAATTACTGGAGAAATCTGTAACACCACGATCAATGACGATAGCGGAATTTTTGAGAAAGCGCTGGAAGTTGGGGGGGGGGCACCCCAAGGCAAATCATTCTTGGCGCTCCTCTTCATTTAAATTCACCTTTTAAGACCCATTTTTACTATCTATACCTTATGTGTAAATAAATGTATTACAGTATCACGAAAGCTTTTTTTTTGTATATAAAGAGAGAGATAAATCTCTCTGGTTGAGTTAAGTATTAGTTTTCTTAAAACTCAATGAATTTTGTTAAAATCGTGTTATTTAAATCAAAATTTTTCTCTTACGAAAGGCACTTCACCCAAAATATATTTGAAATAATAATATATTAGCAACATTTATACGTTAAAAGAGATCAGCAAGGTTTCATTGAGAATCGAAATAAAATTAAAGTAAAGCGCTGCAATGTGAGCAATTTAATTGCCAAGGAAATAAAGAAATTAAAATAACACGGATAGTATTCAGAACGAACTGAATGAAATTTAAAGATAATGCTTAATTCGTAAATGAATTCTTTACAAACAATCGTCTTAAGTTACTTCTCCAATCTTCTTTCGCGAATACTTAATTTTTAAAAAGAAAATAGCACTCCAGGGAAATTAAAATAAACTGCAGTTTAATAGGGAATTTATTCAGGAAATTTATTGCCTTATGTTTTGAACTTTTAAATTACCAGCTTCGCTTTTAAAGGAAATTAATGAAGGGGAATATAAAGAAAAGTATCCCCCCTCCCTTTTTTTAAAAAAAATTCACCCTTAGCAATATAAAACGTTTAACAAATTCAAGGTGTCTGTAATGGATTTTTAAAAGCGTTCGAGGCCCCTATGTTTAAATTTTCGACTCCTTATAGAATATGATTTTCTCTTATAGTCGGGAAAAAAAAGAAGTTTGAACGCATAGAGAAATTATTTAGCAATTTCGTTAGCATACTTTAAATAGAAAGGGGAAGATGTTTCTTACTTATATTTAATTTTCCTTAGATAAATTTTTATTTCAAATTAAAAAGTATCTCAGAAGATTTAAAAATAAGGATTTTGAATATCAGAATTTATGGCTTTTTATTTTTTAACATGAGTTATGAATTATCTCTACAAAAAATATCAGTTTCATTACAATAACACAGGAAGTTTTGCCGCGTAATTTTTGTATTTTTAACAACAAATTCCTTTTATAAACTACGCTTCAACCTCAGATTTTGAGATATCACAGTTCATAAATTTTACCTAAATAAAAATTAATGTTCTTTTTATCTTCTACCGTCTAACATTACCGTCTAACCGTGAACTAGAATTTTACACATTCTTTACAGTTTGACATTTCTTGGGAAAAAAAATAATATAATTAGTTCAAATAATGACAAGATAAAATCTTAAAGAAACTTGATTTTTCTAAAAGCAAATATTTTTCATAAAAAAAAGTTCGAGATTTTATGATTACACGATTAATAATTCTAAGCGTTATTAATAATTTAATGCCACGAAAAAGAGTTCGAATTAATGAGATATTTATAAAAAAAATTATCTTCAATCTAGTTATTTTGTGAAGTGCACGGTGTCAAATAATCCCTTTAATTAGTTCATTATAAAAACAACCTTTAGAATTTAAATACTTAAATCGGCCTCAAAGCTCCTGCCTGCCGGTGATTTTGAATCTCTTTAAACATAAACTAAATCTAAAAGAAATTGGTACTTGCATATTATACAGTTGACCAGTTCCACAAATTCAAAAGACATCGCCAAATCGAAAAACTGATCTTTACTGTGATCTGCGATTGATCCGTGATCATAACATGCGCGAAAACAAATTCCTGGGCCCGCTCCATACATATAAGCCCATCTGTGAAGAAAGTCGTCCACCAGTTTAAAAAAGAATTGAAGTGAACGGACTGTTCACGAGCCTGCGAGCTCTTGTTCCATCAATATAAAAATAAGTTTCGTAACTGATTGTATTTTATAAGCATTGTACATAGCAATCTTTTGAGTGTGAATTGATAAAAATATGTTGCTTCTAAATTAAATAAATATTTTAAAATACAAGTGACTGTATTTGATGCTGGATTCTGTCATCTCTTTTTCAGTAATTCCCCGAATTAAAGAAGAAATCGGGTAGATTTAAAGGACCTGATATATCGAAACACTTTTGAAGCGATCTTAGATGTAATACCATCGTTATAGAATTTGGTGAAGATTTATTGAATTATATTCAGGTGGCCAGAACACTGTAACTCCATTCAAATTGGCAACAAACAGGTCTCTTTAGGTAGACACTGTTACATAAATTCGCACGGAAACGAATCTCAATGCTGTTTAATATATTCACGATGTTTCTTCTTTCGCCATTTTGCTAAAACCCATAGTTTTTCGGGTACTTTCGTATTAGACCGAAATACCCCAAAGCTTTATCTTTCATAGAAAATAGATCACAAGTTCTAATTCGTCCTCTCAATAAAAATAAAAGAAAAATATTTCATATTATAAGTATTATTATATTTCAGCATGCGCAAACAAGATTATTATGTTTTAAGATGTATAGGAAAGTATTCCTCTGTAGGCTGCATGTCGTGGTATTTGGCGATGTTTTTGGAATTGACAGAATTGGTTGACGGTATATAATACATAAATATCTGGAAATTTAAATTTCCTCCTCAAACCCAGGCTATAGTATTGATTTAAATGCAATAAAATGCGTCCGAAAGAGCAAGGAATATAATGAGGTTTCTTCGAGATTACATTTTTTCCAGTATTTCTAAGTATTTCTCAAAAATCTGAAAATCCCCAAATGAACCACCGAAATAGTTTTATAAATTGGACAAATGTGATTTAAAAGTATTGAAAGAGAATCTTTCAATACTTTTTGCTCTTTCGGATGCACTTTATTGCACTTAAATCCATACTCTAGATTAGGTCTGAAGAGGAAAATAGAACTTCCAAGGGATTATAACTTTATGTTCAAAATGACTGGTAGAGAGATTTCACTCGTTACAGAAATTCATTAAAAAATTTAAACTACGTTATTATTTGTTAATAAATTGTTAAAAGTTTCATATTTTAAAAACATGTATAAAAGACACATTTTGTGCTATTTCAATTCACTCAATATTTGAATAGAATTAATATCTCCTTTATTTTTTGATAGAATAGGAATCGTAGTTTGACAATATGAATACTGAAATCTCTCTTTTTTACAAAGCTATGTTTTTTTCGTTAATCGATATTCTGTGCGATATTTGAGCATTAAATTTTTATAAGTATTATTTGAAATTAAAAAAAGATTAAAAGGGATTTTATTTCACTAAAAGAAGCTAAATGATTTTATATACGAGGGTCACTCTGAAATTTTTTAGATACTCCTCGGTTTTTAAAATTATACTTACAAAATTTTAGGAGTGTTCAAAGTAGCCTCCTCCAGCATCAATGCACTTTTGTAGACTAATTTTACACAGATTAAATGCCTCAAACCATTCATTTCTTAGAAGTAATGAAAAAAAATGCATTTATAGCCACATCAATCTCTTTTTCTTAATAAAAACAACATCCACGTAAGTTCTTTTTCATATTAAAATATAACCAAAAACCCCACATAGCTAGATCCACAGAATAAGGTGGATGTTTTATCGCTTTAATTTGTTTTTGTTTAAGAAACTCAACTATTAATCCGGCTGAATGGGAATATGCATTGTCATGGCGAAGCATTAATCCCCTAACATTCATTTCTTGGAGAATTTCTGAAAGACATTTAGGGCTATACCAGTTTGCTGTTACTGTATTCTGTCCTTCCAACTTGTTGGCTTTGACCAATCCCGTACTTCTAAAGAAAACGGCATACATTACTGTTTCATTGTTCGTTGTCTTTTCACCATTGTCGGTGTGGGATCATCTTCAAAGACCCATACTTGCTTTTTTGACGTGTTGGAACGTCAAAGAAAGGCATGTAAGTTTCATCACCCGTTACAATTTTAGAAATGTTACGGTGGCCACCATCATTTAACAATTTTAGGGGTTCTTTACTGATTCTGACACACTACTCTTTTTGGTGCTCGTTTAGATTATGGGGAACCCAACGGCAAACTACTTTTATCATAAGTTATCATTCATGAATAATTTTGTGTATGGCTGCGGATCTAATGTTAAGTTCCTTCTGTATCATTTGGTAGGTACAGTGATTATCATACATTAACATTTTCCGTGTGGCAGACACATTATCCGCGACTACTGACGAACTCGGCCTTTCTGTGTGTTCTTTATCCTGAAGGAGTGGAGATTCATCACCAAATACTAATTGCAGCCAGTGGCTGCGGTAGCCAAGTGGTCAGGATATCGGATCACGACAGGCATGCCATGAGTTCGAGCCCAGTACCAATAAAGACCCGCTGTATAGGGGAGCGATGCACGTTCAATCTATCGAGAGATCAAACGTCCTCCCGTTGGTGTGGTGGGGTAGTTAGGAGAAGGAAGTGCCAGCTCAGGTATCGTCCTCGTCACTTGACCATGGTTCAATATTACGAGATCCGTTGCCAAAAGTCCTCGTGTAGCTGAACAATGCAACGTTAATATTCACTCACGCTAATTGCAGCCGTTGAATGCATTCCTGTTGATTTAATCGCTTTAAAATCATAGAAAATCATAGCACGATAATGTTTTCGCATCAACTCCATTTTCTCTTCTATCTAAAATTTATTCTACGTTAAACAACTTGAAGTAATTCAGTAAAAAGTCGTCTTCTGTGTTAAAATACTTTGTATTTTCAAATTGAACTGTTAATTTTCTTTTGTAACTTCTCGTCTGGGTGTATCTCAAAAACTTCAGAGTTACCCTCGTATATAGGTCAGTTAGCCTTAGAAAATATAATACGAGTATCATACAGAAAGTAAAGACGTTTTGGGCATAATTAAACAAAAACGAAGTATATCAATATACAATAACTTTAATCTCGAAGTCACAGTACTTAATTCTGCTTTTCAATATAGTCTCCGTAGCTGACAAGGCATTTATCGTAACGTGTATCGAATTTTTCAATTCCGTAGTTATACTCTTCAGCTGCCAAATATTTAAACAAGGATGTCACTTCTTGTGTAAGGTCTTAATTTTTTGTGCGAACTGTTTCCAACACAAATATTCCTTCAATTTCGAGAATAAGTGAAATTCACTTGGGGATAAGTCAGGGCTGTATGGAGGATATCCATAGATTTTTCACTTAAAATGTTGATGTCAGTGATGATGCATAATGCCGTGGATTGTCATAAACCAAAATTTATTTGACGACAACTTTCCACGTCTCTTGTTGTGGATGGCGCGTCTGAGTCGTTGAAGCGTTTGGATTGCCCCCTATATTTGTGCATTCATAAAATGTATGACACTACGTACTTCGAATTGGGGGGGGGGTTCACAGGTGCAGCCATTTTGAGAGGTTATGGAATAAAGAACGATCGTTCAGCTTAAAACTTAACTCACACTGGAGTGGTGGAAGAAAATTAACTGGGGCGCACGCGTTTGCGATGTGTGTGTGTGTGTGGTGCTGGGGGGTCGATGCCGGACGTAGTGCACAATATTTTTTTACATTCTGGGAGACCCTCGTAGTTTTTTATTTCACTCCATTGACATTTTCTTTATGTATAGGTTTCACGTTCCTGGTCTTCTATTTTCTCTTGGTGTTCTATCTATCCATATTATTCCTTTGATTTGTTATTTTATCATGTGTTTATTACATATAATATTCAATAAACTCTATTTTAGAGACTGAAATGACTTTGAAAATTAAAGATAAAAATATCATATAGAGATTTCGGAAACTTAAGAAAAAAAAGGAGGGATGCCTGCTATATTATAAGCAATGCTTTTTAGATTTATATAAAAGTGGGGTTTAACCAGTATTAAGGCTAGCCAGCCTTTTCTCGTTCTGTTTACATACAATACTGTGCGAACTCACATGAAAAATAATGAATAAAAAATCTAAATCCATTATAAGTAAAAATGTAACTTATCTAAAGATGCATTCAAAAATGCTTAAGTCATGATAAATGAACGAGCAATAAGCAAGTTATTGCCAGATTCAATGACCCAAAAACAAATTTAAAATTATAAAAATACAGGATGAATTGTAACAAAGCACTAAGTACGCAATTATTGCTAAATAATGATAAACTAAGCTAAAATAATGATAAAATAATAAAAAATAATAAAATAATGATAGACTAAAAAAATGATAAAATAATGATAATGATAATGTTGCTAAGATAATGATAGACTAAGTATATATCAAGTTAAAAACTAAAATTATATGATAACATTAAGAATATATTTTTGTAATTGTCTAAAATTAAATATTAATAATCAAAAATAAAAGGTTATTGCAATATACATTGTTTTTAAGAGTTACACTATCACCATCTATGAAGAGTATGTAAGCAATTAAAAGTAAATAATACGTGAAAGTAAGACTAATTACAATAAATCCCTTAATAACACAGCAAACTAATAATCTACAAATAAGAATTTAATACATATAATTTAGAATTTCTTTATAGAGATAACTATCAATAAATATAATTGGGTATTTTTTATCTATACAGTATTTAACAAAATTATTAATGTTTTATTATTTTTTTACTTTTTGAGACACAAAAAATCTTTCACATTGTATGTATTTATTACAACAGTTCTGAATATAGATAGATGTATAGTACTTTCCTAGTGAGTACTTAAATAATAATATTGAAGTTAAAATCATCTTTTTCATAAATATTAATGCTTATTGCACTACCTTTTAATTGTATTTCAATATCTAGAAAATTTGCACGATAATTGTTATTATTAGTCTGAATGAAATTGAGGCAGTCAGTATAGAAGCTAATATTTATTTTAGAATTCTTATTCTTTCTGAAAAAGATAATGTCATTTTCATAACGAAAAAAGTAAAATGAGGTATTGTCTATATAGATTTTTTCATATAATTGTAAAAATTAGACAAATACTAACTGGGCCACCCAAAGGCAAATCTTTTTTTCCTTTTGATAGCATTTATCATTAAATAAAAGTAATTTTCTTGTAGTACTAGCCTAGTGCCAGAATTATCATAATCAATTCCATTTTTTAAGTAAATTATTTTTCTAGAATTATTAAATATTTCAATAATGACACTGTTATATTTAGAATCAAACATATCTTCAAAACCTAAATTACACTCATGTCCATAAATTAAGGATAATGAAGTTCAGGCAAAGAAAGAGACAGAAGCAAAACAAATTTGACTTATTTGTAAAGTCTATTTATTAAACAAAAGGTAAAGAGCAAAAAAGATGCTATATGTTTGACATAATTAATAAAAATTACGATTTTTACTCCCTGGAGCAAATTTCAAAAAAGAATCTATTTACAAAAAAAAAGTATAACATGGTTAGTATGATGGTTAATACGGAGTATGTCTCCCGGACGATGCAATACAGGCCTTACAACGCCTACGCCGGCTGAGTATCAAATTATCAATCTGATCTTGGGGAATATTACACCACTCATCAAGCAATGCCCTCCGAAGTTCCGGTAGACAGGTGGGAGGGGGTTGACGGGCTGCAATTCGTCGGCCAAGCATATCCCACACATGCTCTATTGGATTCAAGTCCGGTGAGTATGCTGGCCAATCCATACGGGTGATATCCTCCAATTGAAGGTATTCGTCTACAATGTTTGCACGGTGAGGACGGGCGTTGTCATCCATAAACAGAAATTCAGCACCCATGGCGCCCCGAAACAAACATACATGTTGTTCCAGAATGACATCCCGATAGATGTGGCCTGCCATCGTTACACTCTGAACATACAGGTCAGTTCTGGAACCAAGAATATATCCTCCCTAAACGAGCCATCCTGCACCACCGTAACGGTGTCGTTCAGTGGTGTTCTCTTGGTGGTAACGGGTACCTGGCGCTCTCCATATGAAAATCCGGCGAGAATCAGACTGCAAACTAAACCTGGACTCGTCGGAAAACATCACACAAGACCACTGCTGCGGTGTCTACAATGCATGATCTCTACTCCAGGTTAATCGCAGGCGACAGTGAGTTGCGGTAAGGGGAACACATCTGACAGGCCTACGAGCATATAGACCAATGTGCCCTAAGCGTCTGTACACGGTCTGTCTTGAAACTGTCGTACCGGTAGCTGAAGAGAGCTGACGAGATAGGTCTGATGCTGTGCTCCGTCTGTTTCTTTTGGCAGTAACTGCCAAATACCGGTCCTCATTCGACGTTGTAACTCGGGGGCGACCTGTGCTGTAACATCTACTCACATTACCGTCATCTTGGAATCGTTGCCAAAGCCTGGAGATGACACTCCCGGCGATTCCAAGTTCCTCGGATACTTCCAGCTGGGTACGTCCACATTCCAGTCGTCCAATAATTCTACCACGTAAAAAATCATCCAAATGCTTCCTTTGTACCATAACTATGCGGTTATGGCACTGAAAGGCTTTTAAAGCGCTTGTGAACAATTTTACTTCTTTGCCACCATTCCTTATATACCCCTCTCTTACACTCTCGTCATTGTGACGTACTATCCGCGCCATCTGGTGGTTTCCTGTAATTTGCATATTCTTCTTCAAGATGTGTGTGATAATTCTACAGGTGAAATTTTTATTTTAGAGTTCAATTTCTGTGTGATTCTGAATTATCCTTAATTTATGGACATGAGTGTATATAGATGGAATATATTATTTTATCTTTCATGTATTCAATTATTCCTGTATTAATTTTAATTGTTGCAGTGGTACTAGGGTCACTATTGCATCTTGTATGATTACTTGTAGAAATTTTCAAAATTTGTTTATACGCTGCTGTTTGTAAAAAAATGCAACACCATGAAGGAATCATCAGAATTAAATGAACTTAGCAGCAAATATCAATTATAGCCAAGAGGGGCATTAAATCGATCGCGATCGACCGGTGGACCGCCAAGACATTTTGGGGTGATCGTTTTTACTAAGACGCGCTTACTAAAAGAAACCTATTTATATATATGGAACACTGATGCCAGTTAGATTTTTGAATTGTTTTTTATTCACAATCGATGAGATTGCGTTTGCTTAAGCAAATAATTCAGTAAATGTCTAGACGGCACATGTACCTTAATTGGAAGTAAACGATGACTCTTAGCACGTTCGCTGCTACTATAGGGGGAAAATTCCCAACTCGCCGACTGAAGGGGAGAAGAAATGTTGATGATCAGCTCTTCCCGCACTCTCACGGGATTGGGTTCTTGTGTTGACTTCATGTTCCGCGGACTTGGTAGCGAACAAATTAAGTACGCACATCGGTTTCAGATTCATCGCTTCACGTATCTTTTCTGCTCACTGCATTGAATACCTCCACTGTCTAGCAGCCACTCATAGTGGTTCAAGCATTCAACTTGACAATCGTGTGTTACTTGAGTTATTATACTAAAAATAGTATTGTCATATTTTAATAGAGGAGTACAATGTCGAAAACAAGTATTAAAAAGAGAAAGCGTGCAATTTTAATACAGAATGGCCCCACCTACGTCACTGAGTGGACCGCAATACCTTAAAAATATTTGAAGTAGCCCGTACCCTGGAAAAGTCTGCCCACCCCTGAATTATAGGATGAAATATAAAATATTAAAAAATTTCAGAACCACCGCGCATGCGTGGCGGACGCAGCGCCATCTGAACTGATGCTGAAAGCGTATAAATAGAGGGCAATAGCGGGACGTTGAAAATAGACTAATCACATGATACCTTTCGTATCATGGACGATCCAATTTGCTGCGAATTGAGGGTAATCTCAATAGTAAAAGGTACGTCCGAGAAGTACTACAGCCCGAAGTCGTTCCCTTCCTTCAAGGCATCCCTGGAGTTATCTTTCAGCAGGATAATGCACGCCCATATGTTGCAAAGGCTGTTCGAGACTTCTGTTCAGTCCAACACATGCAACTTCTTCCTTCGACTGCTTATTCGCCGGATATGTCGCCTATTGAGCACGTGTGTAATTCGATAGGTCAGCGTCTCGCTCGTGATCCACGTTCTGCAGCTTCAAAAGACGAACTTTTGCTGCAGATACAAACAATGTGGAATTCTCTACCACAAGCAGACATTGAAAATCTGTTTGACTGCTGCCACATCGTATAACAACACTTATTGAAGAACCTGATGACTATACACCAAATACTATTTTCGGACATTTTTGTTTTTTCGCTTTGAAAATTTCGTCATTTATTTGCACTAATACAAGTCGTTTATGCATTAAATTTGCTTTAATTCTGATGATTCCTTCGTGGTGTTCCATTTTTTACAAACAGCAGTTTATATTTGTAATTGTTCTATACTCAACGGGGCTTTTGGGAAATACATACAATCTAAGTAAAATTCATTTAAACTTTAATTTTTTGAACTATTGTTCCACCTTAGCTTAATTATCGATTTGTTTCGCTATTATTATGCTATACATAATTAACAACATGTATATATATTAAAATGATATTTTTTTTTAAAAGTGACAACAGATATAGATGTAAGGAAATAAAATTATGTTATAATTACTTTTGCTTTGTGTACGAAAAACTTCATGGAAAGTCAACTCGTTAATTTTCCTATTCCAAGAACATTTTTAATATATTTCATTCCTCTTTTCCTGAAAATAATCATACGAAAAGAAAAAAAATGAAAACTTATTTAAATGAGAAAAACACGTTTTTCTTTTTACGTATTTGCTTAATTATATTTTTAATATTACTGTTTCTTGAAATAAGAAACCCATCCGTCTTATCAAAATGTTTGTCCTCTTAAGATTAAAATATTTTTCTCCTTCTTATTTTCTAATAAAAAAAAAACAAAGTATAAAAATAGAATTCGAATTTCAGGCCAGGATTCTATTTTTCAAATATTTACAATGTTTGGTAATCTCCTCCGATAACGTGCTTTTAAATTATTTTCGGCTAACCTATTAAGAAAGGGAAAATAAAGGCTGCAA
>BMAO01036023.1:0-45580 GCA_019973975.1 Trichonephila clavata | reverse complement strand
AATCCGCTGACATGAATGTTTCTTAAGTAATGCCGACATTTAATTTAATAACTGTTTGATAATCTGGTATCCAGTATATACGACTGATCTACGCAACCAATACATTTAAAAGAGTTCATTTTTCTTACTAAGTGACTTATTCGCTGTTCTTTGTCTTGATCAGGTAGTGTTTTGTATCCCGCCATTTTATAAACAAAGCCTTTTTCTTCATAATTCCATACTGTATGCATTTCATTCATATTTGTAACAGTGTTTTTTTCATCGTTTTTGTAGAACATCGTGACAGTAGTATGAATTCATGCTTACTAGGAGATTGAAATGCAAGAAAATCAGAGAAATTTACTTAAGTTTTGTAGATTAATGTTGTTGTAAATACACCATATCTCTCTTTGTTGCTCAGGATGGTTAGCTCATTTCATTTGAAGGAGCTGCTCAAGCTGATGCTTTATTATGAGGTAAGTTAAAATCTTGTTAAGCGACATAAGGGGAACATTGATTTTCAAAAGCAATTCGATATTATTGAATTTTGTCAGCGTTAGGTTAAAACAGTTTGTAAGATTCTAAGGAAGGTGTGCTCGATTCAAGATGTTCAGAGCGAAGGTAAGAAGATTATGGAATTATAAAGAAGAAAGAGAGAGCGCGCATCAAAGAGGAAGTGATGTTCGATGTATTCTTTGATTCTTAAGGAATTATTTTATCATGTATTCGAGAGTAGATCAGAGATCCTGATCATCCATCTAAACATTTTGCGTCGTTTGTGAGATTTAATTTGTAGTAAGTGGATTTGCGTGTGTCAAGGCACATAATGGACTTTTTGTATCACAAGGCAATTCCATGTCTGTTCAAAATGGCCCCACATTGGTTTTGCCATAACTGTAACTAAATTGCCCCCATCCCATCTTTTCATTAGTTACAGACCTGTGTAAATATTATTTTTTTTTCAATAATGAAACAAAGTCTACTGTCACAAACTCCCATTTCCTTACAAGCGACAGCAGCACCACCTTTTTTTTTTAAAAAGAACTAATTGGATTCAGAATTGAAATAGACGCGTAGGAGAAATGTATTGAGACTACGCGATAGATTCTAAAATTGATATAGATGTATATAAATGTTATTTGTTTAGTGTAATTAGTGTCGTAGTAATCGTGTAATGTCCCGTGTAATATTATTAAGTGTGCTGCAGCAATTAAAAATTTATAGAAGTTCATAAAAGTGCTTTTTATTCATGGACTTTGGTTTTAATCAAGGCGTGGCAGCCCTCCATTGACAAGGTAAGCCATTTTACCTTGAATATTTTCTTCATTTTAAGTAACAAAAAAGGAAATCTACAATGACGTCGTTTTGTGTTGTCATATTAGATAGAAGCAAGGTGTCAAGTGATAATAATTACTTATTAAGATATTCGCTACTTGCGACAGCTTTTTTTAAAAAAATAGACACGGGGATTTTTTTTGTGGTTTTTAGATTTGTTTAGTACATTTTAAGAAAAATGTGCTAAAATTAAGAATAAAAATAGAAATTATTGTTACTAAAATGGAAAAAATGGGTCAAAATTGACAAAAAATAACATAAACGCGGCCCACTTTGTACCAAAAGTTTATGAACAGATTTTCAATTTTACAATTCTAATGTGTTGCTATGTTGTTCATTTTTTTAAATGACCTTCCGGATAAGAGATATTTTAATTCTTACAAAAACTAGAGCACTTTACTTTTGTTATTACATGACATTGCTTAAAAAAAACAGTGGTTATATTCACAAAAGGGGCTGTAAATTTTGTAATAAAACAGTGATTGATAAATCTGAAGGTTAAAACACATTTACTTTCAAACAAAACATACACAAAAAATTTCAGTTAATTTTTTTCAAAACCTTTTTAGCTATCGCTGGGCCCCATTTGAGTATTTAAAAAAACACACATTTCGAGTGAAACGCGTTTTAAAGTATGACATCTTGCTTAAAGTAATGGCATCTGCTTTTACTAAAACACTTGTAGTTTTTTTCTAGTGAACGGAAAATAATAAACTTGGTATTTTTATAAAGCTAATAAGATGACCTATAAAATACATTCATAAAAATTGTCAATTTTTGGCAAAATTCACATTTTAGGGTAGTTGTATACCTTAACATTTGCATTACTAAGCAACACTGATGTAACTAGAGAAGAACCTTAGAATTTCAAAACACGTCCAAATGACGAAGACCGCCAAAACACTCCAAACTCCTTCAACGCCACGCGACGTCAAAATGTGGATTTTGAGCCTTGATAGATTTTAATGTGAATCAGCCCTTTTATATAATGGCAACATTGAAGGACGGTTGTAAAATGTATCCAAAGTTTTATTAACACTGGCTTAACTTTATTTTTGCCGAAGGATTATTTTGAAGGTACAAGCGAGTCGGCACATTTAAAAAAATTCAAATTGAGAAATTGTACGCCAATTCCTCAACGTTTGGATCCTACTATGTATAGATATAGATATTTTGTTTTAAAATTGCAATTTTGTTACCTGTTTGAATGAAAATTAAACAAACAATAAATGCGTTTTTCGATTTGTCATTTGAAGCACAACTTACTTGGTTTTACTCTCAAGTTTGAGAGCTATAATACACTGATAGAAACAAACTCCCAATACCAGAAAAATTTATTGTAGACTAAATGAACTTTGGCATTACATTTGTCTAGGTAACATATTTAATTGATTAAAGCTTCAAGATCACAAATTAATGTAACCACGATAAGAGCCATTTCAAATGTGAAATGATGGTTTATTAATAACTGATGTTACCGCCAAATTTTTTTATGAAAGCATGCAATGTGTCGTACAGATACTGTATATCAATTTGTGTAACTGATTTACATGTCTGATGTACCTTGTCAGTAACTATAAAGGCGTATAATTCTACTTGTGGATGCGTATACTTCTACAGCGTCATCCAATGGTATAACATTCGTGCTCGATTGGAGAAATATCTGTTGATCTAACATAACTAGACAACACGTCGACACTCTATAGAGCATGTTGGGTTACGAAACCGTATTAGGGTGCACATCATCCTGTTTAAAACACCCCCTTGAATAATGTTCATAATGGCAGCGCAACAGCATGGATCACCAATTTCACGTGCAAGTTTACAGACAGGGTGCTTAGAATTACAATGAGAATATTCCTGTTATAACAATCGCTCCTCAGACAATAGCTCCAGGTACAGGACTAATGTGTCTACGCCTCGGAATAGAGTTTTGCAATGATGACCATCTATGATGGTCGATATATAACCATCATAGACACCAAGACAAAAAACAGGCCTCATCGGAGAACACACTCCACCCTCCAATGAGCTCTAACATAATATCAATGAAGACTCAGCTGTCAGTGATTTGAAGCTAATTATAGCAACGTTACAGGGCATTTAACTCGATGCTGCTTCTCAAACAATTGATTCGATACATTTCACTGTGTTACTGTAATGCGACAAAATCTATAATTTATTCTGTAGTTTCAGTACAGCACTCACAGTAATTCGGCGAATACGGTGGTTTTCTGAGTCAGAGGTGACCCATACGTAGTTGGATCCTTGTTCTCTGGAGACAGAACTTTCACGGAATCACTGCTCTGAACAATCATGCACAGTGGATACAATCCTACATTATCACTGAAAGAAAATCTACCTATCTTCCTATTATACACTCACTTCCAAAAGTTAAGTACGGAGAGGAAAATGCTAATTTCCGGAAGACAATCAGAATTGAAGAGGATGCAATTCACTGCAGAGGTAGATGGAAATATGCAAATATGTTATGTAACAGCCAATCGTGCTTTCATGTCACGAAATATGTAAAAAGGGCAGTCTTATAAAAAGTCAGCTTTATGAAGGGTTACAGAAGTTGATTGTAAGTGCTGATAAAGGTGTTTAAAAAAATAATTTCATACAATTTGTTTTCAAGACATACGTGTTTTTATGACTTCCAGAAAACGAATGGAAGATTCTAAGCGCTGGCGTGCTGTGGGGCGCATTTAAGCAGGACTGTCGATCACAGATGGTGCTCTTTTCTTCGGCGTTCACCATTCTGTAATTTCACGTTTATGGAAACAATTCCAAACCACACAGACAGTTGTCCGAAGGCCCATAGGTGGTCGCCCAAGAGTTACAACCCCCCGCGGAAGATCGATATATTGCTATTGTAGCCAAGCGGAATCGCAGAGCGACCTCCACACGTGTGACATCTATGGTTACAGCGTCCATTGGTAAGGCTATATCTAGAGTTACTGTACGCCGAAGATTATATATGAATGGACTGTATGCCCGTGTACCTCGAGTTTGTGTTCCTCTATTCGTCCAATCAAGAAGTGCACGATTAAAGTGGTGCCGGGATTGTGGTATTGGACTGTGTCTGACTGGGACAATGTCATGTTTACTGAGGAGTCAAGATTTGCTCTGGAGAAAGATGACAAGCGTATAAGGATATGGCGTAAACAAGGAACACGCAATCAGCCCCAAAACATCACCGAACATCACGCATTCCGAGGCGGAAGCATTATGGTGTGGGCAGGAATTTCATTAGGTTACCGCACCGACCTGCACATCTTTAAACGGGGTTCAGTGACGGCTGGCCGGTATCGAGATGAAGTCCTAGAATCCATTGTGAGATTGTACGCTGCAGCAATTGGCCCTACTTTTGTTTTAATGGATGATAACGCACGTCCCCATAGAGCTGACATCGTCGATGACTACCTGGAGAGTGAAGGGATTGCAAGTACGGCGTGGCTAGCATATTCGCTCGACCTTAATCCCATTGAAAATCTTTGGGATGCTCTCGGCCTAGCTGTATCTTCACGTTTCCCACCTCCAGCCAATCTTATTGAGCAGGAAACTGCTCTACAAGAAGAATAGCGATTGCTTAATTCTGCGGTGATTGACCACCTAATTGAAAGCATGGTCAGAAGGTGTAAACTTTGCATACAGATGAGGGGGGATCACATACCCTAATAATGTCCTTTTTTTCATTTTATGCTGTTTATTTTCCCTTTATACATAATTCTGTTTAAGTCTCCAGTATGACATTATCTGATAACTTACAAAAATTTAATATTGTTTTCATTTCTGTGTATATAATTATTGATTTTGTTTTATGTATAAATATGTATGCTACTTTACTGCCAAATTTTGTGTCAATCAAAGAAGTTTTTGTTGATTTTTTTGCATTTTACACCTTTGTGCTTAACATTTGGAAGTGAGTTTTATAACCTCGTTCAATTTCTTCAATCTGTTGATAATGGCTTCTTCGTTTTCTTAAAGATACTCTTCTCTAATATCAGTTCATTAAAGTCAAATAAATCTTAACGATAAAAGAGGCTGTATAACTCATCCTATTCGCAATTTCCACCAATGCTTTTTCACTGTTGTATGATTATGAAAATCGCTTTCCTTGAAGGAACTATGATTTATTCAAATGTGAGTAGGTATTTAAAGTCAGGCAAAGACTCGATGGTCATCTGGCTGTTACTGAGGTTAGAGTTATAATAATTGAAGCCATCAGAATTTCAGTAAGGAGAACCGAGATATCAGGCAGAAAGACCATCAGTGCTGCAGAATTAATAATCAAAGTTAAGTGTTTTAAGAATTATTATGAACATTTAGGTTAGTAATTACTGCTCCTTTTGTTTAAGCTAAAATTGATAGTAAGTTGATACGTCGAAAAAGTGTTGACATTATTAAATGTTTCTTGAATCTGTGCAAACAAATCTACAATTGACCGAAGGGTCACAACAACCTTGCAGCGCGTATTTAAAGTAAGCCTAATACGCATGCTCAGAGAGGTGTTACAAGCTCCCTACTTAGGCGCCTAACACTAAACGTGAATCAAACTCATCTTTCAGATGAACAAACAAGCCTCCTAAACTTGGCTTATCTAGCAGAGCTCCTTGATGTTGGTATTTTTTGTTTCGATCGGTGTGTCTTTTCTGTAAATACTATTAAATTCTTAATTTGAATAGTTCTAGTATTTGTAAAAGCCCTCGTGTTGCTAAGACAGTGCGACGTTAAAATTCACTCACTCAAGCACTCACTCACTCTAGTATTTGTATTGAATTTCATATTTCTCTTAGAAAATTATCGAACAGTCTATGAACACTCTACAATTATTGTGAATGATATGTCGCACACACACAGTTTTAATGCTTACTTCAAGCTCCCTGTTGACACTTAACATCATCTTGAATATTCTCTTTGATCCATGGTAAATAAAATAACACTTTTAGAAAGTAGTCGTTACACCGTCTCCTGCCACAACCAAGCCAATCACATGCCAGCGCTCATTTGGGTGGCTCACAAATAATGGGGAGCCGGAATCGCCCTGAAATATAAAATGCAAATCTTAGTATATGACAGAATACATCATTTGGAATATTTTAACTTTTAAATGAAACTATTTTCCTTCAGTCAAGGGAATGCAAAAAGTGTGTAATGAATGGCCCATGCCGCCCATTAGTGGGAGAGAGTCGGAAGGAAGATTAGTAATATTAAAAACAAACCCTATTTATTCACAATTATCAACAACGACACAAATTCAATAACCTAAGTTTAGGGGTATCGGAACACCCTATACAGATAATGTTAAAAAGACCTTTTTCGATGTTCCTTTTCTAAAAATCTGTTGTAAATAAAACCCCCAAAATGTTTTTACAAGTTAAACGTAGATTTAGTATTATAATAAAATGAGCTTATTCAAAATTTTCATTAGTTTTTTTTTTTTTAAATTTTATTTGATGTATTTTGAGAAAACAAAATTTTTCGACAAAAAAAATTTATAAAAAAAAAATATATACAAATTTTGCTAAACGCTCATTCCAGTAAATACTAGAACATACAAAGAATGTGTCATATAATTTTGTGGACATAAAATATATACTTTCTGAGAAAAGGTACATCGAACCTTCAAAAATGACATTTTGAAAAAAAACACATTTTTATAAAAAAAAAAACTCACCTTATCAAAACATTCCAGCTCATATTCCAAATTTTCAGCATTTTTTGAAAATTCACCCTCTTGTATTATTCTTTTAAGTCTTTTTATCTTTCTGACCTCTTTAGTTTTTCGTAAATTGGCATATCTTGCCCTTGTAATCCTCTCTTTATCGAGACGTTCCATGCAGCATGTCGCATAATATCCAGGCTCTATGTTTAGTTTTTTCAAAATATCCAACTTTGTTGCATTCCCTTTATTAAAGGATGCAATAGCATCCTATGTACCAAAGGAAAGTGTTTCTAAGTGCACGAATGTCTTTTGGGGGACACGAGACCAAATAACATTATTAATGCTTTCTTTCATTTGGATTCTGCGTGTTCCCATGTAAGCATTTTTTCAGTAACTCTGGATCAGAAAGATCCCTAAAAATAGGCCTAATGGCTTCCACAACAGCAACTGGAAGTTTATGTTTGTGGGGGTAAACTTTATTTTCCAATTGTGCCTTCTTATAACGGCACCACGTATCAGGACCTATGGACAAAATCCATGTCGTGGATTTTCATCGGTTGATATTTTGTGAAGAAATATTGCCCATGTAGCTTGTCGCATATCCTTCACACTTGACAAATTTCTTCGAATGGCAAGGCCATAATAGGTTTGCAATTGGTCAATAGATGCTTCAGTTAATCTATGTTTTCCACATAATGCCTTGCCATCTGACAATTTTTTACCTCTCATCTTTGCTTTGAAACGTTGGAGGCGAGATCCCATCCATTTCATGACATGGGCTATACACTCAAGTTTTGTGATCGTACAATTATCACCGTATACTTTATTTTTCACAATGTTATCAAAAGCTTTGGAGTCTCCATCTCCTAAATATTTCGTGTAACGCACATCATAGCGTTGAACAGAGCGCTGAAATGTCGATAGAGCTCTATTGACTTCCATTCGTCCACTATACCCGTCGAAGTTCTTCTTACAGACTGGTCCATGTTTCTTTTTGTCTTTGCAAACGCAATGTTTCGATAATATTTGAGTGTCAATTACTTTTCGCGTGTCTACACTCGTAACTGTCACGACACCACTCATGGAGGAATATCCTTTCTTCTGCCATGTTCCATCAACCGCTACAGGAATGTCTCTAATATTCTGATTTTCTTGCATTGTTTCTTCTACGGCATCTTTCATCGTTGCATCACACACATCCTTGGTTGCACCTAACAGCATTTTATTATATTTTGAGAACTTTGTCGGTGGGGGTGGTAAGTTCATGATTCCGCAAAACATTCGTGCAGCTTCTGCACCTTTCCCTATGCATCTCATTGCATAAACAAACCTGGTGTTTATTTCGAAGGTGCTGGGTTTCCCAATTTCAGCTTTGCACTGCTTGGAGGAACAAAACTTGTAGCTATAACTACAAAAATCACAGAGTATATCAAGTTCAACAGCTCCACCTGAACAATTTTCTTCACAGGAAAGGTTAAGTCCTGTTGCTCCATACTGTAAACATTTGACAGCCTCAGAAAATACACCAGCTAAAATATTTAAATCCACAATAGCATTTTTAAATCTACTATTAAACTCACTTTTGTATGAGTTATTTAAATTGCTAAGTTTTTTTTCTGAAGCAGAAACATTACTATTTGAAGCAGAAGACTGCTGTGGTACAAAATCACTTGTCACTGTTGATTCGGAATTACTTCTTCTGCCTTGAATAAAATTACCTCGCCTTTTTTTAAAAACTTTGCTGCTAGATCTAGGCATTTTAAATATAACAAAATAATATTTAAAATCAAAATAATAGCGTTGTAAAGAGCTAAGCAGGAATAATTACTATAAACACAACTTGAGCAAAACAAGCAGCGTTTGAACGAACGATTTTTTTCAAAAATACAAATGTAAACAACGTATAATTAATTGTATCTCTGAAGCCGTTCTTAGGGAGAAAAATAACGGAGGCTTGGCAGCTAGCATCACGAAAGAAATTTTAAAAATTATGTCAAATTTCTAGCTGGCCAAAGAGGTAGTGCAATGTTTACCTTTTTTCTGTCCATTTAAATCGGTGACGTGCGCTTAGATGATTCTTTAAAAACAAAATTTTAGCACTTCTAATTGTGCTAGAGATTAAAATGAGGTATTTTTGTAAAGGTAATGAGTTAAAGAATTTAAAAATGCAATAATCTGAAATTGACAAAAAATTTATTTTTTTTTAGCCTTTCAACTGCCCTTAAGAAATGCACAAATTACCAAATATGTGAAGCAATAGCGAGGTAGACGAGATACTAGGAGAATTAAGAATAAATCGAATCACTTACATCCAAGCAATAAACCTTCTAATTCAAATCGTTCTAATCCAATTTAACAATTAACCAAATCGTCAATCTTAATATTAATCAAATAAGCTACGAAGGGCTCTCGCCTAGCTTCCCGCTAATCAATCACTGCTATCCTTTAGCAGTCTAACCTCTCTCTCGCTAACTTGAAAGTTTAATCTATACATACAAGCCTTGATTTGCATAATCACATTTTCTGTTTCGGAGGAAAGTTTTCAATAGAATAAATTTTGAAGACCCATTATTCCCCAAGAGGACTATTAGTAATAAAAACGTGAATAAATCCGTTACAAGCGTTCAGTGAGGCCTAATTAGAAAAACTATATCTTTATTTTCAATTTACCGTTGACTAATTGTTTATTAATGTCGTACGTTGAAGTTATACGAACGCTAAACAACAGTAAAAAATAAATGCAAGCACTTTAGTAATTTTTACAATTCTCATCGCTGATTGGTAAAATTAATAGCATTATTAATAGCTAAACAATTATTATTTTGTGTATTTACTCATATGATTCTCTATTACAAGTTTCGTGAAAGCGTTATTCTTTAATTCATTATAAGCTCGTGTCCTTCAAATCGTTGAATACGGGGGGGAATTAATGTTGAGTAGAGCCTCTTCTTCCCTTGATGATAGCTGCCACATGACGAGAAAAATGTTATAATTCACGTTATGTTTCGCCAGAGGACTTAATAATGGTCCGGAACCTTCAAGAGTTTCACGTAAATAAGTAATTGTTAGTTACCCGTCTAACGGGAGTTAACCGTAATTATATATAAACACTTGAAAACTACGTAGGCAGCGAATTTAGAGTAGTGATTACGTAAGCCTGATCGTACGATAGCTGTCCACCAATCAGAAGAGACTTCCACAAAAGTCATGGGAGTTTTGAAACTTCCGGTTAGCGTTTTGTATATAAACTTCCGTTTCAGGGGAAATGTGCCAGTTACTATTTGGAAATAATGTAAATCAACGTTTATGTAAATCATCTTGTATTGTTTGTGTGCATGCTTGCTATTTATGTGTGAATTGTTCTTCTACCGAAAACAAAAGTAAATGTGCAAAATGTCTCCTCCATCCTGTCAATACAAGATTATTTCATCCATTCTAAATTAAATTATCACCAGTTAATTCCTAGAAATCATCCACTCGGCAGACACCTATATATTTATGTACTGAATACGGATAGAAAATTAATGACAAGTTGAGCCTCCTGTGTCCTTGATGATAGCTGCCACGTGAGGAGGAATAGATTCCCCAAGTTTTTGGAAGTGTTCCACAAGAATGGCTTCCAAAAACGAGTCCATAATTCAGTTAGAGTCATTTGTGTTATGTGGTTTGTTTTCCCGCATTTCATCAAAGCATCTCGAAGATGCTCATTAGGATTAAGTCTAGGAGTCTAGATGGCTAGTTCATGACAGAGAATGGGTATGTGCAGTTTAAATTGATGAAAGTGATCGCTAAAGAGTTCTAGGAAACAAATCTCATTGAGGAATGTTGGGAGAAAACACACTAGACCTTTAATTAACTTCCCTAACGTACAATTTCAATCTAATATACAAGATCTATGGCGTTATGAGCCTGACGTCTTATTCTTACCCTCCCATTAATATGAAAAAGTTAAAATTGATGTTATTCCATGCGACTCGTTTCCAGTCCTCCAGAGTTGTGTTTCTGATTTCAATTAACTTTAAAAGGCCAATAAACTGTTTTAGTGTTATATCGCAGATTGGTAAGGTTATTACTCTGGACTAGTAGCGTGAACTTTTCATATTCAAAATTGTGGACCTCAAACAATTTCTTGACCATTTTTTTTTCCTAAGTGTTTCCATACTTTCTGCAAATGTGCAAATTTTTGACGAATTTTTTTCTAATTAC
Organism: Trichonephila clavata; assembly: GCA_019973975.1. Classification (NCBI taxonomy): domain Eukaryota; kingdom Metazoa; phylum Arthropoda; class Arachnida; order Araneae; family Nephilidae; genus Trichonephila; species Trichonephila clavata. The sequence continues at coordinate 34,392 of BMAO01036023.1, read as the reverse complement.
TTACATACTTTCAAGAAGTATTAAATTAAGTTTTACAAACTTTTTCATAAGAATTATTTTTGAGTTAATACTACTCAACTTCACACATCAATAATAAACAACGGTAGTTTTCAGACAAAAGACGTAAGGAAGAAATTACACAAATAAACAATTTAAAAAAAGACTATTAGACGAAGAACACACAAAAAGTTTAATCACTGAATTTATTCAAATTTGTCACGGCATATCTCTTTAGGTAAATGTTTTTGTAATATTTCCAAAATATCACTACAGTATGCACAAGTATACATAAGGAATATATAATGTAAATTTGCAGTGTATTTATTCACATACAGTAAATTTAGAAAAATTTCATGTTTTAAACACAATTTTAAATATATAATTTTTAGAAAACAGTAATTTTTATAACAAATCTTACCTAGTCAAAGTTATTATTCCACAAATATTAAATAATTCTAATTAAAAACACTTGAACCATGTGTTTCCCACCAAATCCCGCTCCAAAACTTGGCAGTTAATCGTACAGTTATACTTTTATCTAAAGTTAATTGTGTATGATTAAATAAAAAGAAGGTTGTGGAATTGTTTCAGGATATTTAAAAGGTAAATATCTGTCAAAAGTGGGCATGGTCCGCAAGTTGATGATTTTTTAAGTCATTTTGACATACTTCTAACTGAAAATATGGCATATGTGTTATATCACTGGAAAGGTTATGAAATACAGATTTCAGAAATATGAAAAACTCAAAATCGATCATTTCAGGATTTTTAGCCTACTGACTTTTCTTAAATCCCACGAAAATAAAATACGATAAAAGTAAGCTAATCCTTTTGGATCTTTTAAATCTACTATTGTTATCGAAGGTAACAAATTTAAGACGGAGGAATAGGATTTCGCAAATAACTATTGATGTAATTATTGGAACTAATATTTTAAAACAAACGGAGTTTAAAATTAGTGCAAATGGTATCGAAGAAATACCTAAAAAAGAAGATAATTTCATTAATTTAATAAATGCATCTAATGCAAATAATTAATCGGAATTAAAAGGTAACGCTCTAGAAGTGTATTGCAGCTAAAATTAAAAAATGCAGAAGATAAATGCAAGAATTTAGAGATGCACGTACGTAACACATCTACACTATCATTAGAAAAAAACGGAGTTGATTAGATAAAATGCGTAATTAGAAGAATCAGATCTAAAAAAGACTGACAGGTTTTCTAAGCTTAAAGAGAAGCACGAAACCTTACACGAAACATTTAAAATTACAGAAAAGAGACTTGGCGAAACAGAAATTTAATGTGTTTTGTAAAAAGAAAATTACTCATCGTGAACACACAAACGGAATAAAACGATCATCCCAAAACATCTATATCAAATATAGAACATGAAAGTATGTTTTTAAAGTGTAAGGCTAAGAATTTAAGGTCTAGTGGATCTGGAAGATATGCTAAGAAACCATGTTTTAGCGATGAAAATAAGGCACTACCTGAAGAGAAAAATGCTTTGCTGAGACAGATAGATTTCCTGAACTCCATCGTTTTAGATTCGAAGTTGAAAGGCCCAAACAAGACGAAATTCTGCATTTGACATCGATTACAGTTATTTCATAAAAATGTGGTCAACGGATGAAGCCTGGCGATTTCACGACTGAACAACCCTACCAAAGGCTCATCCTTGAAAGTTACTCTCCACGAACAGGACAATTAATGATAAACTAAACATTTTTTGCTTTCCCTTTTTATATAGCTTTTTCTTGGAATAGCTGTGAGCAGTAATGACGACCCAGTTTCAGAAAAACGACGCCTGTGTGAAGTCCTAAGACTAATCGTCCCAAAAGCTTTTTTTTTTTTTGTTCTTTTCACTGTTTTAATTTTTATTTTACAGGTTCTAATGCTTAAAAAATTGCTGATTTTCTGTCGCCGAAGGCGGCTCCACTTCAGAATGCCCGAGTGTGAAGGAGGGAGGGCACCACTGTAAACGCCTTGGTACGTGACTAGCCCGGTTGGCAGGAAGGCAAATGGTGATCACCAGAGAAAGACCTGTTCGGGAGAGAGAACGAACGGATGGACAGAGAGAGAGAAGAAAGAGGAATTGTCTAAAGGAGGAACTTTAGCCATTGGACAACGAAGAGCGTTTAAATGTTTTAGTGTGTTAGCTTTAAATGATTACTTAATCAGACTTTGGAATTATTTTAGTCATTTTAACGACTTTTTATATATAAGTTTATGTGAGTAGTATTTGCCTTACTTTTGCTGTGGCTGTCCATTGGTCCTGGTGTACCGCTCTGGTGGCAATGAAAGATTCCGTACTTCAAATTACTTTCATTTCAGCTTGCATTAAGATTTGACTCATGTATCCCTCTAAAAAATAAAATATGTTTTTGTTAAATCTAGTTTTAATAATGGCCTCCAACTTTCATAAACTTTTTTCATTTATAGAATTTTAAATATTTAAAGAATTCCTAATATAATTTTTTATAGAATCAGCAGTATATTTATTCGGCAGAAATTAATATATTTTTAAGAAAAGAAAAATATGCTAGTTTTCTGTTTTGCAAAATTTTCGGAGAAATTTTCGTTTCCTGTGATAAATATGTATATATATATATATATATATATATATACACTGGTGTGCCAAAATTAAGGACTAGACGGTTTTTTCAATATAACTTTGTACAAAAGCATTCCAAATCAACACATTTAATACCGTAAGATCCCCAATACGTAAGGACATGAGTAATGTAAGCAACACTTACTAAAAGAGAAATCAGAGGGATAAAAAGAAAATTTATTGAAAAAGTAGCATGGAGCGGAATGCGACTGAAGGCCGAAACATCCCTGTGATGGGTGTCCAGTAAGAAATATCCGGACTTTAGTTAAGGATATGATCTCCCCTGACTGCTAGGCAGGTTTCACAGCGTCTGCCCATGCTGAGAATGAGGGTGTCAATGAGTTGTTGAGGCATTGCTGCCCATTCGTCTTGCAGCGCCAATCGAAGCTCCGGAATCGTTACTGGTGGTAAGGTACGAGCTGCCAAGTGTCTGCCTAGAAAATCCCATACATGCTCGATGGGATATAGATCCGGAGATCGTGCCGGCCAATCCATACGTTCAATATCCTCACTCTCTAAGAGATGTTCGGCAGCTACTGTGCGATGACATGGTGCATTTTCGTCCATGAAAAGGAACTGCGGACCCATAGCGCCTCTAAAAAGACGCACATATGGAAGAAGAATCTCGTTACAATAACGGGTCCCGTTGACTGAACCTGCGTCGAAGATGTGAAGGTCTGTACGACTACCAAGTATGATGCCTCCCCAAACGAGAACACCACCACCTCCATACCTGTCGCTTTCAATGATGTTCGAGGGATGATTGCGGCTTCCCCGCTCTCTCCAGATGCTTATGCGATGAGAATCGCTACTCAGACTGAATCTGCTCTGATCTGTAAAGAGTACTCGTCCCCATTCATTGTCTCTCCAATTCCGGTGTTCCCGGCACCACAGAGAACGCCTTCTCCAATGGGCAGGCGTTAGAAGTACACACCGTACAGGGCGTCGTGCAAACAGACCACCACCGTGCACTGTTCTGGCCACGGTAAAACGCGATATCGGTCGTCCAGTCGCCTGTGTCTAGCGATTTCTCCCGCTGTCTGCCGCCTGTTTCTTCTGGCCTGTAAGGCAATATACCGGTAATCTGCGGTTGTGATTCCTCGTAGACGACCACTACTGAACCCCCGGATAGCTGTTCCTGTAGTTTGAAATTCTCTCCAAAGTCGTGAAACGATGCTGTGAGCAATTCCGAACTCTGCGGCCACACTTGTCACACTGCGACCTTCCTCCAACTTCCCAATGATTCGACCTCGGGTAAAAGCATCCAGATGTCGTCTAACAGATTGATTATTCGCCATTTCTCGCTGAGGCAACAACTCGGTGTGATTTTAACTGCTATACGGTGTGCAATCTCTTTGCCAGAAATACTAATCTTACACCGACAACATGCTTTATACTACTCAGACACTCACCCATTACATCTACCTGCATATCTGCGCATGTGCTACCGTACATCACCTCACTTAATCTCCTGATTGGTCTTTCTGTCCGCTCTGCCTCTTCGTTCAGCTGATATGCTAATTTTTCGACTTCGTCCTTAATTTTTGCGCACCAGTTTATATATATATATATATATATATAGCCCGCTGGTAAAATGAGGGGAGCATCATATCTAAACTAACTTCATTATTCTTCAAACATATTAAATCCAACAAGGCAGCCCTTTGGCGAGCAACCGAGTAGGATAAAAAGCAACATAGCAGCGAGGAATCATGAGCTATCTTTCCGTTCACGCTCTCTTTCTTTTTACGTCCGAGATCTCTCTACCTTTAAATAGTCTTATTTACCCTCAAATCCCTACGCTACGCGATAGTAAGGAGTTCGCTATATTTCTATTTATTATTTACTAAATTTTGAAGCTAAACTTTCCAGACCTGGCATATATATAACATATTTATATTCGAATCTACGCTGTCATTGAATCTAAGCCGCATCTATCATTGTCCCCACGTTTTTGTGGAAAAGAATGGTGCTAAAAGTTAATCGATATTTGATATTTCAATCATTATAAAAAGATTTTAATGATAACTAATAAGAAATTAATAATTAATTTAATTTAGCAGTATTAAAAATTTTACAAACATACATGAACTTATTATTGCTCTGACCATCAGTATCGTGTTTCGAAAATGATTCATAACTCCCGCTGAATTCGAAACTAGTGCCGGCGTCACCACTTTTCCATACTGTGTCGTCTTCCATGCTTTCCATTGCATTTGTTATGTAACATTTTTCTAACGAATTTAATTATAATCTCATTCGAAACTTATTCCCAGATAACAGATATCCATTCTTTAGTTTTCGAAGCACTTATCTTCTAGTTTTTTTGGAAGCAGTTAAATGGTGGTTTTCCAAATGCAACCAGTTTTCGCACTTTCTATTTACGTAGTGCTTAAAGGGCTTATCAATGCTTACTTCAAGCGGTAGGAGTTGGCATGTTTTCCATCAGGGAGTATCACTAAATTGCAAATGTTTTGCCTCAGTTCTTTTTTAGTGAATTCGTCAAATAATTTTTAACCCTTTCGTGACGGGTGTTTCATATATACTCCAAGCTTAAACTTTCTTATTAGAAAGCAGGCCTACACTGAACTTTTACTTGGGAACGGTTAATCCTGTAGAACCAGTACGAAACGTGATTCACCAGTGCATCATCCGGCTGCCGGTGACACTTGGGGATGATGCATATGCTGTCAAATTCAGTCGCTACGATTGTCTGAAGAATGCCCGCAACATTGACTGTTTGATCAATACGCGCATGCCCTGAAACACATCTACCCTCTCTCGTTTTTGATCTTGATAGACGCTGAAGTGTACTCTGTAGTACCTACTCTGATCTACTATATATCAGAGGTTCCCAAACTTTTTTGCCTCAAACCAAAACCCCTTGCCAGGTTTTTCAGTTTTGGGTAGACCCCTACTTACCTACTATAAAAACTTTTTTGAACAAATTTTAATAAAACACTCAAAATACTTAAATCAATCATTTAATAATTTCTTCTTTTATAAAGGTAATTGCATGAAACTTCCCCCCCCCCCGAGTCGAATATTTCAAAAAATCCTCACAATTTTACTCCAAGAATTAAAATAGTAGTCAAATTTTGTAATTTGAAAAATTTATTTTTTCTGTTCTTTTTTCAGCATACAACTATTTTTAAAAAAACTGCATTTTCGTTTCCGGAAAATAAAAAATTGCAACGAAAGAATTGGAAAGTGAGTGGGTGATTTTAAAATTCACCCTGTTTGCTTATTCGAAAATTTTTGGTGACGGACCTCGAAACTTTCAACCATTCTCAAGTGACGAGGACGACACCTGAGCTGGCACCCCCCTCTCCTAACTACCACACCACACCAACGGGAGGACGTTTGAGCTCTCGATTTATTTTACGTGCATCGCACCCCTACACGGTGGGTCTTCAGTGGTACTAGGATCGAGAATTTGTGAAGAGAAGGGAAAATGTTCAGCAACAAAGCCATGCCACGCACTCACGGGTCATGCACTCACATCGTACGCGTCAAACCCCACAAAAGTATTGGCGTAAGAATAAAAGGAGGATATTAACATGGGATTAAGTTATACCCTCGGTATAAGCCCGTACAACGCCGGGGATGAAAGCTAGTCTACACTATTGAAATTCGAAGGTAAACAAACGTATCTATCTATCTATCTATGCATGTGCGTCTATCTTCTCACGAACTGTACGACGCAGAAAATCGCGGAAGGTACCAAAAGATCGGGAATTTTCCGGGGAAGCCGTATTGCCCATTTATATTCCGATATTGTAATTAGTTGAAAAGATATTAATTAAAAACCTTAAAACGCCTAATTGTTTTACTCCTGCCGGTTGTTTACTTGGCGGCACTTCCGTTCCGTTTCGGCTAAGCGGTGATCCGACGTTTTCGACCATCTTAAAATTGTCATCCAATTTTCGGTGTGGAAATCAGACAAAAAATAAATACACAATCGGAAAGATCATTTATTTCGCCACGATACGGTATAATGTTTTTTGTAAAATAACAATATTTTCAATTTGTTTCGAATTTTTTAAAAAAGTGTTAAAACTTATGCGTTTTTATGAAAATTATTTCTAAATCGTTGGGAATGAATTACTTTTCGTGTTATTAACTCGATATTCTACACTAATTAACTTCAAGCCTTTCTCTTTTAGATTCATTCATTTAAAAAATAAAATTCCCAAAACTTTTTTTTAAAAGAATTTTTTAAAAGTAGTCCCAATTTTTACTTCACATTGAATAACTTCGTCATTTATGAACGTAATCTCACAAAACCTTTTTTCCGTGTGTACAGTAATAATATCTGTAACATATACGAAGATTGAAAAAATTGCTTCAAAATTACGGATTTTAAAAAACATTTTGTGATTTTCGTAAACTTATGTTTTTCTGAGAAATAAATTAAAAAGTAGTAATTTGTACATTTTTTATTTCAAAGTACGTTATTTTTGCAAATAGTTGGTGATGTTTGAGAGCATTAACGTAAAAATTATGCCCTTAAAATGAAGGTAATGATTTTTAAAATAATTTACAATACGCGATTTTACATTTAGCCAAACATTGGCGTCGAAAATTAGCTTTGCGCCAATGACTTTTGACCTGTTTCGCCTTCGACCGCATCTAACTCAAGGGTTACACTAAAAAAATTCTGCCTTAAACAGGGGGATATCAGTAACTTTGGCGAGTAAAAAAAAAATGCGAGTGAAAAAGTTGCTTTTTCGTCAATTTATCTTTATATAATTTTCAAAATTAAATAACTATATATGTCAGATTAAGATGATAAAATGCATTCAATGCATTTCTGAGATTCATTTAAAATATTTATCAGTATCGAAATTTTTGTTCTTTTTCATAAAACTTATAGTTTACTTTAAAATAATGCCTAATGTATATTTCTTTTTTTGACATATAATTTCATAATAAAATCGAAGAATTTGCCCATTTCGAAATTTTTTTTTTGGAAATAGTCAGTTAAATAGGTATAAATTCCTTAGAAAAAAAAAGCTATTTTCGTATTATATATTCTTTATTATTAATTGCTTTTTTTTAAATATCAAAAATCAATAAATTTTTTGCAATACATTTAAATGTAATCTTCATTTGAAATCTTTCAATCGTTATGTGAATATCCTGTGGATCCCCTCAATTAAAAATTCAATTCAATTTGAAACTCCCATTCATTATTATTGCCTATTTTCACTTCTGCTTCAGGTCTGCGTGGCGTGGTTGGGTAATGCGCCGCTTCCGCCCTACCGCTAAGTGTCTAATTCTTATTTTCTGGGTTCAAATCTAGAGGATTCCATTTTGTTCATTTCTGCTTATTTTTCCCACCCCGTAAATTAATTCTCTCTTCTTCAATGATTGAATTCACTTGCTGCATCCCCACTGATCTGAAATTTACTTCATTTTCAGTGCTGCCATTATGTAAGCAAATGGTATGTCACAATTAATTGCTAAATGAGCAATTTTAATCAATTTTATTAGAAAATATTTAATAAGTTAGTTTTTTATAATATACTTTTTTCGCAGATACGTGTTTAAATAATTTAATTAACACAGAGTAAAAACAAAAACTATAAAATTAAAATTTAAAAAATTAAATGCTTTATCAAATAGTATTATTTTCTTTTTGAATGTTTTTTTCAGTGAAATTTTTTTAAAATTAAAATGCATTCAATGCATTTCTGATATTCATTTAAAATATTTATCAGTATCGAAATTTTTTTCTCTTTCATAAAACTTATAGTTTACTTTAAAATAATGCGTAATTGCTTCAAACTTTTTTCCCCCGTATCGAATATTTCAAAAAATTCTCACAATTTTACTTCAAGAATTAAAATAGTAGTGAAATTTTGTAATTTGAAAAATTTATACTTTCTGTTCTTTTTTCAGCATACAACTATTTTTAAAAATGCTACAGTTTCATTTCCGGGAAAAAACTATCTTTCTTTAAAGAATTTTATAGAAAAAAAACAACTTTTTTTTTTTACAAAACAATGCTGTTTTGCATATTTTATGATTTTTTCTCATATGAATCAATACCGTTGCGTTTATATAAAAATGATTTTTAAAACTTTCAGAATCAGTGATTTAAAAAATAAAAAGCCGAAAACTTATTTGAACGAATTTTAATAAAACACTCAAAATAATTAAATCAATCATTTAATAAATTCTTCATTCGTAAAGATAATTGCATGAAACTATTTTTTCGTGTGTCGAACATTTCAAAAAATCCTCACAATTTTAATTCAAGATTTAAAATAGTAGAGAAATTTTGTAATTTTAAAAATTTCTACTTCTCTGTCTTTTTTCAACATACAACTATTTTTAAAAAAGTTACATTTCGTTTCCGGGGCCTAAAAAATTGCAACGAAAGAATTGAAATGTGAGGGATTTTTAAAAAGTCGCACTGTTCACCTACTCCAGAGTTTTTTGGCGACGGACTTCGAAATTTTTAATTTAAAACTTTTAGAATCAATGATTTTAAAAAAAAGAAGAAATCTTTTTTGAACAAATTTTAATAAAACACTCAAAATACTTAAATCAATCATTTAATAATTTCTTCTTTTATAAAGGTAATTGCATGAAACTTTTTCCCCCCGAGTCGAATATTTCAAAAAATCCTCACAATTTTACTCCAAGAATTAAAATAGTAGTGAAATTTTGTAATTTGAAAAATTTATTTTTTCTGTCTTTTTTTTCAGCATACAACTATTTTTAAAAAAAACTACATTTTCGTTTCCGGGAAATAAAAAATTGCAACGAAAGAATTGGAAAGTGAGTGGGTGATTTTAAAATTCACCCTGTTTGCCTATTCGAAAATTTTTGGTGACGGACCTCGAAATTTTCAACCATTCTCAAGTGACGAGGACGACACCTGAGCTTTCACCCATCTTTAAGAATTACCACACCACACCAACGCAAGAACAAATTTCGAAAAAGGGAGTTTTTATGACATAGTTAAAAAAATCACTCACATCGCGCGCATACACACAAACAAGTGCTATCGGCCTGAGGGAAACACGAAATTTCCATGGGGATGAAATTATTCACTCAGGAAAAGGAAAGAATTGGAAAGTGAGTGGGTGATTTTTAAATTCGCACTGTTTGCCTATTCGAGGGTTTTTGGTGACAGACCTCGAAATTTTCAACTATGCTCAAGTGACGAGGACGACACCTGAGCATTCACCCATCTTTAAGAATTACCACACCACACCAACGCAAGGTCAAATTTCGAAAAAGGGAGTTTTTATGACATAGTTAAAGAAATCACTCACATCGCACGCGCGCGCACACACACACACACACAAGTGCTATCGGCCTGAGGGAAACACGAAATTTCCATGAGGGTGAAGTTATTCACTCGGTAAAAGCCCGTGCAACACCGGGCTAAGCGGAGAGGAAAGAAACAAAGAAATCAAAGTAATTTCGGAAAATAATATTGGAAGTGCTGAATTTGTGAAGTTGAGTGAATATTAACGTCCCACTGTTCAGCAACACGAGGCCTTTTAGGGACGGTCTGCGTAATTTTGAACCATGGCCAAGTGACGTGGACGACACTTGAGCTGGCACCCCCCTCTCCTAACTACCACACCACACCAACGGGAGGACGTTTGAGCTCTCGATTTATTTTACGTGCATCGCACCCCTACACTGCGGGTCTTCAGTGGTACTAGGATCGAGAATTTGTGAAGAGAACGGAAAATGTTAAGCAACAAAGCCATGATACGCACTCACGGGACATGCACTCACATCGTACGCTTGAAACCCCACAAAAGTGTTGGCGTTAGAATAAAAGGAGGAAATTAACATGGGGATTAAGTTATACCCTCGGTATAAGCCCGTGCAACGCCGGGCCATAAAAGCAAAAAAAAAAAGTCTACTCTATTAAAATTCGAAGGTAAGCAAACGTATCTATCTATGTATGTATCTATGTGCGTCTATCTTCTCACGAACCGCACCACGCAGAAACTCGCGGAAGGTACCAAAAGATCGGGAATTTTCCGGGGAAGCCGTATTGTCCATTTATATTCCGATATTGTAATTAGTTGAAAAGATATTAATTAAAAACCTCAAAACGCCTAATTGTTTTACTCCTGCGGGTTGTTTACTTGGCAGAACTTCCATTCCGTTTCGGCCGAGCGGTGATCCGACTTTTTCCACTATCTTAAAATGGCCATCCAATTTTCAGTGTTGAAATCAGACAAAAAATAGTTACAGAATCGGAAAGATCATTTATTTCACCACGATACGGTAAAATGTTTTTTGCAAAATAACGATATTTTCTATTCTTTACGAATTTTTTAAAAAATGGTTGAAACTGGTGCGTTTTTATGAAAATTATTTCTAAATCGTTGCGTATGAATTTGTTTTCGTGTTATTAAAACGATATTCTACACTAAATAACTTCAAGCCTTTCTCTTTTTGATCCAGTCGTTTAAAAAATAAAATTCTCAAAACTTTTTTTTAAAAGAATTTTTTTAAAAAGGCCAAAATTTTTACTAAACATTAAATAACTTCGTCATTTATGAAAGTAATTGTACAAAACTTTTATTCCGTGTGTAAAGCAATATTATCCTTAACCTGTATGAAGATTGGAAAAATTGCTTAAAAATTACGGATTTAAAATTTTTTGTGATTTTCGTAAAAACCGTTTTTGCGAAAATAATTTGAACAGTATTTTTTGTATATTTTTTATTTCAAAGTACTTTATTTTTGCAATTAATTTGTGAAGTTTTTAAAGCATTAACTTAAAAATTATGCCCTAAAAATGAAGAAATTAATTAAAAATACGCGATTTTACATTTAGTCAAACATTGGCGTCGAAAATTAGTTTTGCGCCAAAGACCTTTGAACTGTTTCACCGTCGACCGCATCTAACTCAAGGGTTACACTAAAAAGTTCTGCCTTAAACAGGGGGAAATCAATAAATTTAGCGAGTGAAAAAGTTATTTTTCCTTCAATTTTCGTCAATTTTTCTTTATATAATTTTCAAAATTAAATAATTATATATGTCAGATTAAGATGAAAAAATGCATTCAATGCATTTCTGAAATTCATTTAAAATATTTATCAGTATCAAAATTTTTGTTTTCTTTCATAAAACTTATCGTTTACTTTAAAATAATGCCTATTGTATATTTCTTTTTTTGACATATAATTCCGTAAAAAAAAATGAAAAATTTGCCCATTTCGAAATTTTTTTTTTTGGAAATAGTCAGTTAAATAAGCATATCTTCCTTAGAAAAAAAAGCTATGTTCATATATTATATATTCTTTATTATTAATTGCGCTTTATTAAAATATCAAAAATCAATAAATTTTTTGCAATACATTTAAATGTAATCGTGAATCGAAATTTTTCAATCGTTATGCGAATATCTCCTCTTCAATTAAAAATTACTTTCAATTTTTACCTTCCATTCATCATTAGGGCCTATTTTCTCTTTCTGCTACGGATCTGCGTGGTGTAGTTGGTAAATGACCGGATCACAGCCTACGGAGTGATATCGTGTAGCTTTGGGTTCGAATCCATGGATCTCGATTTTTTCATTTCTGCTTATTTTTCCCACGTAAATTAATTTTACTCATAAATACTTATTTTAACATGATCCTCTGTTATTTTAATGCACTTTTCATATATATATATATATTATATATATATATATTTGCCTTCTAAAAGGTTTTTCCTGATTTTTAATCATTCAAAGTAATTTCTATCTTTTTCAACAATTCCTAACAAGAAGCTTTCCTTTCTGTTTATTTTTCCAACGTAAATTTTCAGTGCTGCCATTATTTAAGCAAACGGAATGTCACAAATAATTGCTAAATGAACATTTTTAATCATTTTTAATGTAAAATAATTAAAAAGTTATAGCGTTATATTTTAAAAATATCGATGAATTTAAAAGAAAATGATTTTTAAAAATTTCATTGATCATTTAGAATCAGTGGTTAAAAAATAACTGCCAGAAACTATCTTTTTTTAAAAAATTAATTATTTTTTATTTATTTATTTTTTAACAAAACAATGATTTTTTGCATATTTTATGATTTTTCTAAAATTAATCAATATTGTTACTTTTAAATAAAAATGATTTTTAAAACTTTTAGAATCAGTGATTTTTAAAAAAATGCCCAAAACTTTTTTGAACAAATTTTAATAAATCACTCAAAATACTTAAATCAATCATTTAATAATTTCTTCTTTTATGAAGCTTTTATTTCTGTTTATTTTTCCCACGTAAATTTTCAGTGCTGCCATAACTTAAGCAAACGGAATGTCACAATTAATTGCTAAAGCAACATTTTTAATCAATTTTAATGTACAAATATTAATAAGTTATAGTTTTGTATTTTATAAATATCGATGAATTTAAAAGAAAATGATTTTTAAAAAGTTCATTGATAATTTAGAATCAGTGATTAAAAAAATAAAATGAGACGAAAACTATCTTTTTTTTTAAGAATTTAAAAAAAAAACTTTTTTTTTTACAAAACAAAGAAATTTTGCATATTTTATGATTTTTTCTAAAATGAATCAATATTGTTACTTTTAAATAAAAATGATTTTTAAAACTTTTAGAATCAGTGATTTTAACAAAAAAAGCCAAAAACTTTTTTGAACAAATTTTAATAAAACACTCAAAATACTTAAATCAATCATTTAATGATTTCTTCTTTTATAAAGGTAATTGTATGAAACTTTTTTCCCCCGTGTCGAATATTTCATAAAATCCGCACAATTTTACTTCAAGAATTAAAATGGTAGTGAAATTTTGTAATTTGAAAAATTTATACTTTTCTGTCTTTTTTTCAGCATACAACTATTTTTAAAAAGGCTACATTTTCGTTTCCGGGGAATAAAAAAATTGCAACCAAAGAATTGGAAAGTGAGTGGGTGATTTTTAAATTCGCACTGTTTGCCTATTCGAGGGTTTTTGGTGACGGACCTCGAAATTTTCAAGTATGCTCAAGTGAAGAGGACGACACCTGAGCTTTCACCAATCTTTCCTAATTACCACACCACACCAACGCAAGAACAAATTTCGAAAAAGGGAGTTTTTATGACATAGTTAAAGAAATCACTCACATTGCGCGCACACACAAACACAAGTGCTATCGGCCTGAGGGAAACACGAAATTTTTCCATGGGGATAAAGTTATTCACTCGGTAAAAGCCCGTGAAACGCCGGGCTAAGCGGAGAGGAAAGAAACAAAGATATCAAAGTAATTTCGAAAAATAATATTGAGAGTGCTGAATTTGTGAAGATTGAGTGAATATTAACGTCCTAATGTTCAGCTACACGAGGCCTTTTGTTTACGGTCCGCGTAATTTTGAACCATGGTCAAGTGACGCTGACGACATCTGAGCTGGCACCCCCTCTCCTATCTACCACAACACACCAACGGGAGGACGACAGATTTTATGTGCATCGCACCCCTACACGGCGGGTCTTCAGTGGTATTAGGATCGAGAATTTGTGAGTGAGTGAGGGAGTGAATATTAACGTCGCACTGATTAGCAACACGAGGGCTTTTGGCGACGATCCGCGTAATTTTGAACTATGGTCAAGTGACGCAGACGACACCTGAGCTGGCAACCCCTCTCCTAACTACCACACCACACCACACCAACGGAAGGACGTTTGAGCTCTCGACAGATTTAACGTGCATCGCGCCCCTACACGGCGGGTCTTTAGCGGTACTAGGATCGAACTCATGACATGCTAGCCATGATCCGATGCCTAGACCACTCGGCCACCGCGGCCGTTTCGAGAATTTGTGAAGAGAAGGGAAAATGTTAAGCAACAAAGCCATGACACGCACTCATGGGTCATGCACTCACATCGTACGCGTCAAACCCTCACAAAAGTGTTGGCGTTAGAATAAAAGGAGGAAATTAACATGGGGATTAAGTTATACCCGCGGTAAAAGCCCGTGTTGCCAAACCTGAAAAGGGAAATACTGACAGAACTCTATTTTCGATGGTTTATTCGAAAAACAATTGTAATTCTATGTCAAAAAACATAAAAAACGAATAAATGGAACCATTAATAAACATTTTTATAATAGTATATGCAACAATCTTCCGAAAAACTGCTCGAAACAGTAATTTTTGCATGGCGTGTGGGTTATGACGTCATATCCTAAAAAAAACTAAAAAATCGCTTAAAAATTGAATTTTTAAAAAAATTGAAAGCAAATTTTGAAAAAACCTCTTCATAGTACGTAGCCTTATGAACTATAGTATTTATGTGCCAAGTTTTATACTTCTGGGTTGCTTAGTTTGGCCGAAACAGATGAAACACACGCAAACTCCTTTTATAAGTATAGATTCCTTGTGTTATTTGGTTACGTTTTTACTTTGCATGTTCTATCTTAATTATGTATCTCTAAAGATTTCCTTTAAATGTTTTTTCAATGCCCTCACGAAATTATCAATGTAAATATCTAAATAAAATAATGAAGGTTTTTAAATATAAATATCTTTCTTTCTTTAATAAATGCATATAGTTCTTGAATTTTTTTTTCCATTAGAAATGCAACTTTACCGACCACTACTTAACTTCGACGATGCATCTGCGCCTTGATAAGGTTGGGAACTACTGATTTGAATCTACTGAAAACTGTATAACATAAATTGTATTTTAAAACAAACAATGCTCTAGAGCATTAAACATAACATAGGTTAAATTCTTTATCTAGTTAATTTGAACAAGAAATACTCTCTAGTTTAAATCTCTGTGATAAAAAAAGAAAAAAAAGTTAAAATATCTCTTGATTGAGTAGGAATACATAATTTTTCCTACACACAAACATTCGGTAATAAAATATATACTTATCCCTCAGTTCAAACGAAGGATGTGGGTTCCTTAAATAATTAACGAAATCGTGCAGTTTTATGTGCAAAGCCGCTCAGATTGAAGCCAAACTAAAATGTGCCAAATTCAGTCATTTATTTCGTTGGAATATAAAACGAATTTGTAATTGAATTGAAAAAATCCTCTTTTGAGCGGTGTCTTCTAGCCAAATCTTTAATGTTTTTTTTCTTATTTTCGGTTGCAACATTATATATGAAGCTGAGCTTATATTAGTAGAAGATCTAGGTGCTACATGCGTTTTCTAACGGAGACTTCACAATGCTACAGTAGCTATAATTGCTTCTCACTAACCAGGAAATACGAAAAGTGACTTACTATTTTGTTTCCAAGTTCAAATAATACAAGGGGTGAGCAAATGAAAAGGTACGAAACGACACGGTGGGTACAAATATAGACTTTATTCAAAATATACACCATAGGCCTGAGCACAACGATCCCACTGATGAACAAGCCGCAGGATTCCTTGTTCCCAGAATTCCTGTGGCTGTGACGAGACCCAGTCCTTCACAGTGTCCTTGAGTACGTCGTCCGAGTTGAAGCGCTTTCCTTTCAGGTGTTTCTTCAGTGGACCAAACACATGGAAATCGCAGGGTGACATGTCCGGACTGTAGGACGGATGGTCCAACGTCTCCCATTGGAACTTGTCCAGTTCCATTTGTGTGACTCTGGAGACGTGTGGACGCGCGTTATCATGGAGCAGAACCACATCCTCCGTGAGCAGCCTCGGTCTTTTGTTCTTGATGGACCTGCGTAGGCGTCGGAGTGTCTCACAGTACACATCGGAGTTAATGCTTTTTCTGTGCTCGAGTAATTCTGTGCTCGCATCATTTGGACGCCGCTTTTTATAAGAGCCTTTGCTCTCTCCTGCGCATGCGGGCACCCGCGCATGATCCGATCCCAGTCAGAGTCTCCAATGGCATCCCGAGATGTCTCGCTACATTCTCCCTTGGCGGAATATGCAAATATTTAACTGTTTCATTTTTATGTCGTTTCGTACCTTTTCATTTGATCACCCCTTGTAATATGAGTTTTTAAATAATCAACCATATGAATGTCATTTTTATTAAAGTGAGTTTTCGAGTCATTTTTATTAAGGTGTATGCTACATTAGATTTATTATTGTAATAATTCTTTATTAAAATAGTTTGGGTAAAATTAGGCTTTTTATATATTTTTTTCAGACTGCGGAAGGGCTAGTGAAGTAAATCCTCTCATCATTGAAGGCTCTGAAGTTATCCCACCTCCTAAATATCCGTGGATGGTATGGATTTGTCTCTATTTTTTATCTTATTCACGATCTTCATTATCCTGATTATCACACTGTTTTCACTGATTTCATCATCATAAATGATAATAGTATTTAATCGCATTTATATATCTTTTTTGAGAAATAAATAGACTTAAAAGCTCAAATGATGATTTTTATTATCCATATGCGTAGTTATATCAAAAACTACCTTAGTATTCATATTTATATATATATACCCGTATGACCGCTAAGCAGAGTGAATTATCAGAAATGCTAGAATGTTCAATATTTGTAACGAAAGACTTTCTTGTCCTGTAAGACGTACATACCCATTTCATTTTCAAAAATCTATGCATATAGGAGAAATCAACTCACTTATCACGTAATTTCCTGAATTATTAGACCGACCGAATTGAAATTTGACTCACGTTACCTTTGCTCAGTTGTCCAGTAAAAACAGGTTTTTCGGAAACTGACACCCAAGGAGGTTACGGGGGATTTATAGTTGAGAATTCTGTTTTTAAACTATTAGACCTACAGACCTGAAAATTGGCAGGGAATATTTTTTTTCTGAGTTAAAATCCGCTAATAACGAGTTTTCTTAAAATCAGCTCCAAAGTCAATGCAAAAGGGGTTATGGAACAAAATTTTAGTTTTTGATCTAATAGACATAAAGGCTTAAAAATTGTTTGGGATGTTTCTCGAGTTGTGTAGAGAACCGCGAAGGATGGGTTTTGCGGAAATCGACTCCAATGAAAAGTTAAGGGGGTGTAAAAGATAAATATGCTTACTGTCTTAGAACTTTTAGTCCTATCTTTTTTAAAATCAACAAACGAGGGATACGAATGTATTTTTGAATACAATTATATGCTCAATGTTAAAACTTAGATATACATAATTTAAAGACAAACATAGCCATACATCATCATGAAATACCCAGTGAAATGGCCTGGTAGCAACTAGTACTCATATCAGTATTTGAAACTTTTGGGGAAAAAACTCGTCCTGGGTTAAATTGAATTCCTTGATTCACAAGTGTCTCTTGGATCGTACTGGCCCCTTAAGGCAACGATCCACTTCTACGGTATTTTCAAGCATTTCTGACATCCAAACTGCTGTTAATACGAGTTTGAGTTGGAAAATAAGTTTCCCCTATCACTATGGTCAGAGTTGTGTATGAAATTCGAGACATAGAATGAGACATTAAAGATAAGATATAACTTTATATTTCCACATAAATGCAAAGTACATTGAGATATTTGTGTGATACTGTTTAATAAACTTCAAAAAGCACCCTAAAAAAGAGCTTTGCATGCTGAAGAAGCGTTTAACGACTATGGGCGTACGTCTACACAGCTGGTGAAAGTGGAAAGCCACTGATAAGCAAGCAGATGGATGGATGACTTGCAAGCAGATGGATTCGAGAAAAGTGGCCTTGGCTTCTTAGATCTGGTGTTCTGTTGTTGGATGACAATGCGAGAACACACTCGGCAACGACAATGCGAAACCGTATTGCAACTCTTGGTTGGGAGCACCTACACCATCCGCAGTCCTGATTTCGCATTAAGTGACTTTCATCTCTTTCCGGCTTTGAAGAAGAATTTCGCCAAAGAATTTGAAGCCAAACAAGCCGTTAAACACTTCTTCCGTATGCAAAGCCCTGAGTTTTTCCTGGAGGGCTTTTTGAAGCTTATAAAGCGGCGTGATGAATGTCTGAATGTACTTGGTACTTTTGTGGAAAAATAAAATTATATCTTATCTTTGTAATACCTGTCGGTTCCTGCTTGACTCTGAACCCCCTTGTCTACCTGTAAACCCGGCTAGGTGTGTGGGAGAAACTGAATGATCATCAGACATGATTTCAATCTAATTAATTTATTGTTACCAAAATATCAGTCAGACACAATAACAATCTAATTAAGATAGGCGATTAAATAATAGAGCGCGGAGGTGAGATTCTATTACACGGAGATACTACTACGGACCCTCAACTGAATTTAAGATAGCTTAAATACATTCAAATATACCTACGTCGCACACTAATAAGTTAACTTCCAATTAATCAAGCTCACGATACCTGTACTCTTTAGGCATCGAATTCTACACTGGAATCTTGTAGGTGATCTTTATCGGGATTAATCAATGTCGTTGATTCACTGGTGTAATCCGTTTTCCTGGACAACTCCACGACCTCTTAATAATTCCACTATCTCTTTCAATCTTCAACTAACAAACTTGCCAACTCCAACGTGCCAACCCACACACTCGCGAAAACAGAATTTATATAATATACTACATTTACATAATCACGCCTTCCTGGTCGGCGAAAGTTGGTGGAATTAATTTATTTTTCCCCAGAAGAGTCCCCAATGTATTAATATAGTCGCGGATAGATCCGTTACATCTTTAATGTCTCATTCTATGTTTTGACTTTCATACACATCTCTAAAAACAGTCGACAGGGGAAACTTATTTCCCGACTCACCCTCGTATGATACTCAAATCGGTACCAAGTGAGGATTTTTTAGAAGTTTTCTTGCTAATATAAACATTGAAACGAATACATTGCATCATTCAGAAAATTTTCGAAGTACAATATGTTTTTTTTTTTTGTTTTTTTGAAAAAATATTGTCTGTAACATAATTGCCCAGATTCTTCATTCTTATCACTGCTCGTCCATTGTATATATACTCTTAGAGACATTAAACAACAAATGAAATAAGCATGAACTTCTGGCTCGACAAAATGCCTATCAAGAAGGACCAGAGATATCACAACGAAATTTAGTTGGCACATAACATGTTGTACAAATATCAAACGATTAAAATCACGGCCTCTTTTGACGTGTGGATGATGACAAAATCAGTAGTTAATGTAGCCATCATTGTTGGCTATAACTGTTGCCACACGCCTCGGCATAGAATCAAAGAGTCTTTGGATGTTTCCTTGGGGTACAGCAGAACATGCGGCTTCCACATATAGATCTGATGTGGCAGCGAGTGGTGCACCCCAGGCTAGTCGTTGTGCAATCATGGACCCCACATTTTCGATTGATGACGGATCGGGAGAACAAGCAGGCCAGGGAAGCAATTCAATCAGATAGGTAAAGAAGAATTTTTGAACATAGCATGCCACGTGTGGTCACGCATGATTCTGTTGGAATATGGCTAATGGCAAGCACTGAATGCCCTCGAAAACTTCTGAGACGGAGAGCTGGCTGTTCAGTGTACTGGAAATACGTATTAGATGGATGTGACAGCGAATTCCAATACCACCCCAGACCATGATACCGGCTGCAGGACCAGTGTTGAGATGTATAATGCAACATTTCAGCAGCCTCTCACCACTGTTTCTCCAAACTCTAATCCGATTATCGTGATAATGCTGGCTGAAGAGGGATTCGTCAGTAAAAACAATAACGTTCTATTCCGTTATCCCTGTCCGATGTTCACAGCACCATTGCCGGTGCTGTTGTAGTAGTTTCCAGTCAATGGTAATCGAAGCAATGGATGCCTGGTGGACATTACACTCTGCTGCAAAAGCATTCGAATGGTACCAGTGAACACCGAATGATGCGTAACAGACTGAATCTGTTGTGCTATGATTCGTGATGTGGCTGAGCGATCCATCACTGTCATGCTCAGAATCTACCTATTATTACGGACAGTGGGGCAACGAGGTAAGTGTGATCGGTCTCGTCGGTCCGTTGTTTTCTCCTGCATCCAGCGATGACAGTTGCTTGGTTTCGACCAACACGTTTACCGATTTCTCTGAAGGATAATCCGCAATCCCTATAGGCTACTATTCTTCGTCGGTCGAATTCCGAAACTTGGGCACAAAAGGCGCTCAACGTTTTCCACGAGGCATAGGTAAACAGCTTACGCAAAAAAAAAAACACGAATAAAACAATTTCCATACTTCAAATCACCAATCTGTTCTTCCCTTACATAGCACTTATAGGTGGTGCTACGGTCCCCCGTGATGTGCACTTGTATAATGATACAAATGGTTTGCATATTTCATCATTGTCAACGCATGATGTAAATTTCACGTTTTGCATGCTTCCTTCAGGGTGTTACATTTTGTGTGTGACTAGCAGTATAATATATAAAATAAAATATATAAATGTAACAATACAATTAAAGTTAATATAAATAATATTATAAGTATAACTTTTTATAAAGGTACTATATTATAAACACAATTTAAGTTTTAGCCCAACATTAGTTTATCATTATTCCAATAAACTTTTTAAATTAACAAATTTGCAGCAAATTGGAATTTTTTCTTGAAATTTTGAACTTTAGTATAGATTACTGATTCATATACTAACAAGTTTATTTTAATTTGAGCAATAATCTATGCATTTTCGAGCTCCTTTTTTTCAATGTACTTGTTTCATATTAGTGACGGATCTAAAGTCTATCCCTTACATTCTTTGAACATCCTCCCTTATTATAAACAGTAAGGAAAGAACTCGTCTTTCTAATGGTTAAAGATGGTTTTAACCCCACAAAGCAGTTTTAAGTCTGATATGTTTATAGAAACTGTACCATCCATTTTAATGTATAATATTAGATACATCTCTCATTTAGAATGTGTTAATAATGCATATTTTTTTGTTTTGCATTCAGGTAGCTATCAAGTACGAAAAACTCTATATACGAATGCGGCGGATCACTTATAACGCCACAATACGTCCTCATAGCAGCCCACTGTGTGTAAGTTTCACATCCATCAAATTTTACTGAAAGTTGCTAGAAATCGAGATAATGATTTGTCAGGCATAAATTTTAAATTCTTTCCCTAGAAGCAACAAATCCTCTCTTTCTAGTCAAAACTAATAATGACGCGAGGATAAATGCTCTTGTACTGTTTTAAGGTATCCGACTACCCTAAAACTGTGAATTTTGTCAAAAATTGACAATTTTTTTATGATTTTATTTTATGGGCCATTTTATTAGCTTTATAAAAATACCAAGTTTATCATTTTCCGTTCGCTAGAAAAAAAACTACAAGTGTTTCAGTAAAAGCAGATGACTTTACTTTAACCACGTTGTTATACTTTAAAACGCGTTTTACTAGTAATGTGATTTTTTGAAAATAATCAAACGGGGTCAGAGATTGCTAAAAAAGTTTTGAACATAATTAACTGAATTTTTTTCTGTAAGTTCTGTATAATAGTAGAATTGTTTTAACCTTCAGATTTATCAATCACTGTTTTATTACAATATTTACTGTTCCTTATGTGAATATAATCACTGTCTTTTTCAGCATTTTCATATAGTAACCGAGATAAAGTGCTCTAGTTTTTGTAAAAAAGAAAATATGTTATCCTGAAGGTCATTTCAAAATTGAATAATACAGCAACACATTAGATTGAAAAAATTGAATATTTGTTGATAAGCATTTGGTGCAGTAAGGGCCGCGTTTATACTATTTTTTGTCAAGTTTTACCTGTTCTTTCCCGTTATAGCAATAATAATTTCTTTTTCTCTTCTTAATTTTGGCACATTTTCCTTAAAATGCACTAAACAAATCTAAAAATTACAAAAAAAAAATAAAAAAATCCCGTATCTCTCTCTTTTTATTTAAAAAAAAAGTTGTCGCAACCAGTTGGATGCCTTAATCGGTGTAAAGTGCGTGTATGCGGATCCTCAGGTACTGCATATTTGCTCTATGCTTACAAGTACCATTAAAGATGAATCTTGGTTCTAGATGTTATAAATTGCCTACTTTCACACTCATGCCTTTACGAATGAGCTGATTGCGTTCATTTCAATCCAGCGTTTCTTAAACTGTGGGGTACGCTGCCCTTGGGGGGAGGGCGTGATAAACCTACGGTGGGGCGAGCATATATGGAAAATAAAAGATTTAAAAAAATTAACTTACTGAAATGAAGTAAAATAAAATACTTTTTGACAAAATAAAAACACACACTTACATTGATATTATTTATACATATCATCTGGCGATAATACGTCATCGAAAATGAAAGCTTCAACACGTTTATTAGCTATCTTTGATCCTATATAACCAAATAAAAAATATTGTGTCAGATTTGCTGTAATACCACGATAAAAGATTTTTTCAATTATTTTTTCTTTTGTAACCTAAAATATTACTCTTTCAGAGAAAAACCCCTGACCCAGAGTCAAAAATAATCTAAGATAAAAAATTCCTCATGTTATTATTATTGAAATACTGTACATTAGCTGTAGGTAGTCTTAATTCGCTTTTCACCCAGACAGTAGAATACATTTGTCTTTATGTATTCTACTGTCTGGACAATAGAATGCATGAAGGCAAATGTATTCTACTGCATCTGATTGACCTTCAAACTTATTGATATGGTTAGTTCCGTCCCCTCTCTAATGTGTTTATTTTCATTTCGGGAAGTTGAAAATAATACTTCTGTTGCTTTTTTCATGTAAAAGATTTTTATGATATTTGGAAAAGCACAGAGAGCACTTTGAAGGATTATTGGCCAAGATTTATTTCTATGAGTATGCTAGATTGTATAAAGCATAACGAAAAACGTTTTTTTAATAATTCTTTTTAGAGCTACACTCCTACTTTTATATTGAATACACTTTAAGCCGGGAGCAGTCATGCGGGGCACAGAGCAGGTTTACCCATCGAGCGCTTGGGGTGGGCACCCAGATAAGCTGGCGTGAAAAACAATGAAATTCAAATTCAATTCTATTTCGATAAATTCTAAGACAGAAAAAGGTATCACTTACCTTATTCTTCGATTGCCCGGGATGAGCTTGACCTAAAATTCAATTCTGTTATTCTTATGAGTAATGAGAGTCCTTTGTGATATTAAAAAGATTTAATGTAAAGGAAAATTGCTAACTGATACATGTCCGCGTTCGAGTGTTCTCCACTCTTACTACTCCTACTACAGATTAGATCATAATACAGAAGCAAAAAACAAAACAAAAAGGAATGCGCTTACAGCGCCACTGAAATTGAACTACAAAATTCGTTTCGTTCGCGACAGCTGGATTTAACTGGGTCAGAGAAGCTCCTTGGATCTAACAGTGCCAAGACCGCCCGTAGATCTTCTGTGCCCAGGGCCCGAAATGAGCTTAAAAGGGCACCGTTTGTGTCCTGTATTGAAATCACGCACATTTGAAGCATTTTGTTCAGTTTGATAGGATTTTTTTTCTCAAATAATCAAAGAGAAATTGAAAAGTCCTTGAAAGTAGGTAAGTATACTTTCTCTTAAATTATTCACTGGAATTACGATTTTATCGTGCACGATACAAATGATTATAAGTAAAGGATTGGGCAATCAGTCACTGTGCGTGGCCATTAACGTTAGTATGGAGTGCGTGTCTCCTCCCGGGTTAAAACATTTTGAAGTCTTCTCGCATTAAATATTGAAAATAACATATTTACCCTTCATATCATGCGTTGAGCAACATAGACAAGACTATTTTTCTAATGATATTTGTACTTTAAGAAATGGATGATGGAGGAAATAAATTTTATTTAAACATCATTTTGCAAACTGTTGCAATTTAAAAATTAGGGAAAGAAAAATAACATAATAATTATATATCCTGTTACTTAAAATATACTATACTTAAAAGTACCATGTACAAAGTTTAATAGTTATCTTTTTAATTCGTACGGTTTAAAATTAAAATCTTATTGTAGCTTTAGCATCAAAGTGCATTATTATTGCATTCAACACGTTAGTATTATATAGGGGGCGCGACAAAAATTATAATTGAAAATTGGGTCACCTATACTGAAAGTTTGAGAAGCACTGTATTAATCTATCCCTTGACGTGACGGACATCCTGCATGCGTTTATTTGGATTTTGCATTATTTCAAACTTTAAGAACGCGTGTATCGCGTTCTAAAGTAGATGTCTCTTTTACAAATATATCACACCACTTGAGTGAATGAAAGAGATTCGAGTACAATATTCCTCGAGAATTTGTACTTCAATTTTAGGTGTGGAATGGTGTCAGTTTCAAGCATTCGAAAGCTTAGGTTTTATTATTTGAATTATTTGATTAAAGGGTTAAATAACAACTATATTAAACTCACGTTTTTAAAAACGCTTCCTAAATGCGCGTTAAAAATTTTTTTTTAAAAAAGGCGGGCCTTGTTGAAAGAGAGAAAAACTTTAGGAAGGAGAAAATTCCGAATTCCAAAAATTCAACGGCTTAAGGATTAATATGTGTTGAACATGTATCCGAAGTTTTATTTAAAAATAACATGTAAAAAATTGCAAAAGGTGCTAGATGAGGTGTATATACGAGTGAAAAAATGTGCTCTTTCTCTGAGCATTGAAAATATTATAAGAATACTTCAAGCACGGTTAATTTATTTCTGATTAAAGAGAAACTACTGGACTGTTAAATGAATCAACAGAATTGGCAACAAACTTCTCCAAACTTTCGAAGGATCCAAGTGCTTTGAAGAGTGTACCAACTGTTCTTCAGAGCCCCCTGCTCACATCCTCGAATGCCTTGGGTCACCAATCAGGATTGAGCTGATGATCTCTCGCTGGTGTTGCATTTTTCGAGAGTGTAAAGACGTCATAGACCTGGTCTAGCACTGCTGGCTAATGGGGGCGTGCAACAACAACCACACAAACCCCTCAGAGTGTTGAAATTGGCACTAAATGATTGCTACTTACACATCCGGATCTCCTACATTGTAATGAGAAAGACTAAAAAATACTATATGGAAAAAGCTAACGTTATAAGCATTAATTTTTAAAACAAACTAAGTAAAACAGTGCGATTAGTATACTATAAAGCAATAGATTAACTTGTACGTACTAATAAAATATTGATGAAAAAATTTATAAAATAAAATTATGATTGTATTCATTTGTAGTTTTCATTTAATGGAATAAATTTCTAAAAAGAAATAAATAGTAATAATAATAAACGATTCCGTATAAGAAACTGACTTGTAAGTTATGTAAGTTGTCCAAAAAGGAAGGCTGTACTTTCAAAAAGGAATTATAAATAATGAAAGGTTTTCACTCACTGCTTTTCACATTCCATAAGGAAAAGATTGAAGTTTTTGTTTAATGAATTTTAAAGTAGAGTGCGTAATATCCGTGTTTTGCAACATTCTTGCTTCAAAATAGTTTCACAACAAGAACAAGCACAAATTGTAGAAGGGTTTATTGAAATTAAATCTGCAACACACCATGTACAGCTAAAACACGGTACAACTACACTGGAATTTGGAAGTGAGAAAAACTTCACCGGGAGATGGTAAGAAAAAGGGAGTCCGATACCGTGTCCTCCTAGATATCTAGACATAACATCTTTTGACTTCTTTCATGTAGATAAACGAAAAAAAATATTGCTTATACCAATCTCTAATTCGTAACACTAATTGAAATGAAAAGTTGAATTACAGACAGTGCTTCTCAAACTTCCAATATTTGCGACCCAGTATTCAAGCATAATTTTCATCCCGTCCCCCTCCATACAATAACAATGCATTGATTTCAATGATACTATAATTTAATGCTAACGCTACAATACTATTTAAACATCTTAAAGACGTATATAAACGTCTCGCTCGGCCAAAGTGTTATTGCTCCTGGACGTATATATACGTCTTTCCAAAAGTACGATCTTTTCTGTGCACTGCTATTCATAAAATTATTGCGAAGGCAATGGAATGCAAAGGGACTTGACAATGTTTGCGAAGGATTTACTTATTTCAGAGGATTTGCTTACTTATTATTTTTCTTCCCTCCCCCCAATAGATCATCTACGCAGACCTACTTGGAAAACGGTGGCATTGAGGTGCGAATTGCGTAACTTTTCATCGACAGTCAAGAGGTTGATTATAAATCGTACAAATTATCAAGATAAGTGTTGATTTTTGAAAATAATTTTGTATATAAAAAGATCATAGGGTCACTGGTCATTATTAAGTTAGTTCTTAACTTTTCGTCTTGCTAAATTAATTATTAAATACATTGTGCAGTACTGATACATTTTTAAGTGCATTTATATCGGTGTGAATGTGTCTTCTATTTTTTATTACGTCATAATTTATTTTGTTAGTTTATTTCAGTAAATTAGTAATTTTCTTAAATAATCCTTAGTTTTCGAGTTTTCAATATGCTTGCGCCCCTCTCGTAGAGTTATCACGCCCCCCAGTTTGGGAAACGCTGCATTTAGAAGGTTGGTTCTTCAAAGCTTCATGCACTGGCCCAGAAATTTCGTATAGACTCTATGTTTTGCTCTTAACTATTAATGCACATATTTCAATTGGTACAAAAAGGCGGTAAGAAACGTTTGCGTTTTCTGTATGTAATATAAAAAACCGTAAGTGAATATCTTGGTCCTTGTTTATTTGAAATTAATATTTGAAAGTAGTCATACATTTTGGACTCCCGATACAACATTTAATTTAACAAATAATGTTAAATAATTAAAAATTGTAAGGATTATTTTTCTAAAAGTTACTGTGGCAAAAATAGGCAATCTATGACGGATAATACGATGAATATTTTCTAACATTGAAAAATGTACCCGTAATTTTTATGTTAATTTTAATGTACTATAAAGTTATCTAAGTAATTAGGTACCGTATTACAAAACTTGATGAATTTTAAATTAAGTAAAATGTTGTTTTGATATTTAAAATTTTTCTCTCGTTAAAGGATGGTAGCTGGAAATATTATAGTAGGAATAGGAGCTCATAATCTTACAATCCCGCATGAAGAAATTCGATCAAGGAAGATCGAAATACATCCATTATTTGACGTGGCCTATCTAGAACATGACATTGCATTGATCATGCTTGAAAAGCCTGCTAAATTGTCCAAAAATATTGGAATTATTTGCTTACCCAACGACGAAACACCCGTAAAGCCGGGAACAGAAGCGGTAGTTGCAGGATGGGGAGTTTATACTAAAGGTAATATTTTTTGCTTAGGGGAACCAGGACATCATATACTTTCAAAAAATCGATTTTTCAATTTTAGTTCTAAGAAATAGTGCATATTTTTCTGAACCTAAAAATGTATAACACTTATATGTTTGTTGAGATAAAATAGCCATAAAATATGAAAAATAAAAATGTAAACAAATGACCGCGTGCCTTTTGATCCTTAGTTTTTTCACTTTTTTTCAAAAGCATATTTTTTTTGCATTTAGGTACATTTTTTAAAAAAAACTATTGCACTATAAGATTCCAGATTTTTTATACTTCTATATAAGATGCCTACGCATATAGTGAACCTAATTTTTTTTTCTATTAAAATAGTGCCTAAATTTTTAAAAATGGTTTTATGCATAAAAAAAGCAGAAAATAGAAATTTTCCAAATTTCAAAGTTTTATAATTTTTTTAAAGAAACTATACTAAATTTTCACTAAATAAATAGGTTCACTGTTTTTTGTGTATTGTTTTTATATGTGTAAAAAATAATTTGCATAAAAAAAGATATTTTTTTAAAAAATGGTACCTAAACATACTTATGTATGTATTATGAGTTCTCAAAAATTATGTATTACTTAAATTAAGTAGGAAAGAAACACTTTTTAACTAAAAAGTTATTTTTGTGGTTCTACAGAATAATTAAATTATCTTTATTAAGAATGTAAAATATCTAAGCTCTATTGAAAATTTTAAGATATATATGTCTCATAAACAAAGGGTCTTAATTTTGGCATTTTACACTTCCGAGCATGTCCTGGTTCTCTTAAAATAATTACAAAACATCTTTTGAAAAAATCATGTTTAAGGTATCCGACTGGTTGCGACAACTTTTTTTTTTTAAAAAAAGGAGATATGGTGATTTTTTTGTGGTTTTTAGATTTGTTTAGTACATTTTAAGAAAAATGTGCTAAAATTAAGAATAGAAAAGAAATTATTATTATTAAAATGGGAAAAAATAGGTAAAAATTTACAAAAAATAGCATAAACACGGCCCATTTTGCACCAAAGGCTTATGAACAAATCTTCAATTTTTTCAATCTAATGTGTTGCAATATTATTCAATTTTGAAATGACCTTCAGGATAAGAGATATTTTCTTTTTTACCAAAACTAGAGAACTTTATCTCGGTTACTAAATTCATGTCCGTAAATTAAGGATAATGAAGTTCAGGCAAAGAAAGAGACAGAAGCAAAACAAATTTGACTTATTTGTAAAGTCAATTTATTAAAAAAAAGGTAAAGAGCAAAAAAGATGCTATACGTTTGACATAAATAATGAAAATTGCGATTTTTACTAACTGGAGCACATTTCAAAAAAGAACCTACTTACAAAAAACAGTATAACATGGTTAGTATGATGGTTAATACGGAGTATTTCTCCCGGACGATGCAATACAGGCCTTACAACGCCTACGCATGCTGAGTATCAAATTATCAATCTGATCTTGGGAATATTACACCACTCATCAAGCAATGCCCACCAAAGTTCCGGTAGACAGGTGGGAGGGGGTTGACGGGCAGCAATTCGTCGGCCAAGCATATCCCACACATGCTCTATTGGATTCAAGTCCGGCGAGTATGCTGGTCAATCCATACGCGTGATGTCCTCCGATTGAAGGCATTCGTCTACAATGTTTCCACGGTGAGGACGGGCGTTGTCATCCATAAACGGAAATTAAGCACCCATGGTGCCCCGAAACAAACGTACATGTTGTTCCAGAATGACATCCCGATAGATGTGGCCTATCATCGTTACACTCTGAACACATGCAGGTAAGTTCTGGAACCAAGAATAATTCCTCCCCAAACGAGCCATCCTGCACCACCGTAACGGTGTCATTCAATGGTGTTCTCTTGGTGGTAACGGGTACCTGGCGCTCTCCATATGAATGTCCGGCGAGAATCAGACTGCAGACTAAACCTGGACTCGTCGGAAAACATCACACAAGACCACTGTTGCGGTGTCCACAATGCATGCTCTCTACTCCAGGTTGATCGCAGGCGACAGTGAGTTGCGGTAAGGGGAACACATCTGACAGGCCTACGAGCATGTAGACCAATGTGCCCTAAGTGTCTGTACACGGTCTGCCTTGAAACTGTCGTACCGGTAGCTGAAGAGAGCTGACGAGACAGGTCTGATGCTGTGCTCCGTCGGTTTCTTTAAAATTTCTAAAATTCAGAAATTTTGAAATTTCGAAGTTTTTGTTTCTTTATTGACTGGATGGAAAAAAATATTTTTAAAAAACATAAAGGTACGTTTTAAGAATGCTCTCAATCATAGTAACAGTACTTCAAATACTAAACGAATAATGTCAATCCTCAAGCTGGACATACACATGACTCAAAGGAGACATGTGCAAAATAAAGTTTGATTAGTTTTTCTTCTTATTAAAGTAAGTATTAAAAATACCATCATGAATTAAAATATTCTTGAATTTGCTTTTAAGAATTAAGTTCATTGTAAAATGTGTAAAAGAGGTTTAGACATGCAAGTTTTAAAAGGTAAGTTTGGGCTGGAAATTTGTCCTGAAATGTTGTGCTTGTCCATATGATGTAGAATTCTCTTTTTTAAATATTCATGAAGGAATGCAAATTGCCACAATAAATACCAGGTTTGTATATGCTGCGTGTTCCATTAGGAGATGTGCAGAAGCTGGGAGAATGTTTTGCAGCATAATGAATCTTCGGCAACCACCTACAAGGTTTTCTCGTTACGGTAAGCGAATCTCAAATGATGTAAAACTTGTTTACGAGGAGTCCATTCAAAATGCTACGAGGGAAGCTATTTGTGAAAATGAAGGTAATAATAATATTGTGGACATGGCAGAAACATAGTTACACATCATCAAATGGTGCAGTTACTGTGAGCAGCATTGATACAGGTAAGGTGATAGATGTCAATATTCTTTCGAAATATTGTATATGAAAAAAATGGGCACATAAAAACATTATTTTTGACCTGTTGGTGAAAATTCATGGTGTGGATATAAACAGGCTGAAGAATCGGGTAAGTCTTACAAACATAAAAAGTCTTCCGGTTGCTGTTGTAGTAGCAATGAGTTCTATATTTAGATATCTTTCCCAGCTTGATTTGTTGAGATAATGTTTGCATCGAAAAACACAAAACCCGAATGAAAGTTTTCATAATGTCATTTTATCACGGGTTCCGAAAACAACATTTGTGCACATTGAAACACTTTCACTTGGTGTTTATAATGCTGTTTGTTCCTTTAATGATGGTAATGTATCCAAATTAACAAGTAGTACCTGGAGAATATTCGGTAAGTGCCATGAAAATTCTCGATAGAGAAAAATTAATGAAAGCAAGCATGCTTTTTCTGGATGATCAAAGAAAATTAGAAAAGATAAAAGAAAAAAGAAGAAGATAGTATTAAGAAAAATAAGGTAAAAACCGGCTACAGTGCAAGATCTTTTTGATGAGGTAAAATTTTATATAAAAGCTACTGTTTTCGGAAAATTTTCTTTTCTAAACTGTGTTTTATCTTTTCTATAAATTTACTGTATGCATGAACTGGAAATTTTTATTTTATATTTCATATATATTCTTGTGTATACTGAAGTGGAATTTTTGAAATATTCCTCAGACATTTAGCTAAAAAGCATATGTCGTAACACAGAAAAGGAAAATTTTTATTAAATTCCTTATTGTACTCTGCAAAAATTATTTTTTTAATCAGGCTGATATATTTTTAAAAAAAGATTTCACTTCTGTATAAAAATAAATGTTTATTTAATGTACACACAAATATATGTCAAAATGCGTTGCATGAAGCTTGTTATATACAAAAAAAAAATCATAAATTTCATGTTTAAAAACACAAAAATAGTTTACTTGTTGTTTTGGATACTATCTATGTAATATTTATATAATCTTTTTAATTCTTATATTTAAAGAAATTGTGTTTACATGTGAATATACAAAACACTACAGAAATTTTTCGAAGTGCCATATAATCATGTATTACTGTCTTATATAGATTATATTTTTTAATTTGTGTCTTCTTTCTCTATAAATTAATTGTATGCATGAACTGGAAATATTTATTTTATATTGCATATATATTATATATACTGAAGTGAAATTTTTGAGATATTCCTCAGACATATAGCTGAAAAGCAGATGTCGTAATATAGAAAAGGAAAATTTTTATAAAATTCATTATTCTACTCTACAAAATTACATTTTTAAACATACTGATCAATTTTTAAAAAAAAAATTTCACTTCTGTATAAAGATAAATGTTTATTTAATGTACACACAAATTTTTAAGCTTTGTTTTCTAAAGTTTCTTAGTAAAAGGTACATAAATATATCCCAAAATGCAATGCCCTTTTTCGTTGCAATAAACTTGTTACATACAAAAAATACACAAATTTCATGTTTAAAAACATAAAATCAGTTTTCTTGTTGTTGTTTTGGATACCATTTATGTAATATTTTAAGAATCCTTTTAATTCTGATACTTTAAGAAATTGTGTTTACATGTAAATTTATAAAACACTAATGAAATTTTTCGAAATGTCGTATAATTATGTATTACCAAAGCCATATTTTCATGTATTGACACATTTTTACATGGTATTTATGATGCTTTTAGTCAACTTGGATGACAGTAATGTATCAGAACAGAAAATTCTTCAAAAATTGATGCATAATTTGAGAAAAATGATGCAAATGCTATAAAATATCTCGATATATTAAAAGTGAAAAATGCTATACATGTATTTTCTGAGAAATCTAAGTAAAAGAAATAAGTAAAAAGTCTTAAAAGTTATTGAGAATAAGCTAATATTTAAAAAAAATAGTGCAAATACAGATTGTAATTCATAGTTTTTTTGATGAAGTGACATTTTATAATAAAAATGCAATTGTCTCAAAACGGTGTTTTTAAAAATGCGTGTACCATTTTCTCAGAACCTATTAAACGGAAGCACTTGTAATCTTCACTGAATATTACTGATATGTTAATATATATACTGAAGTGAACTTTTATTAATATACCGATAATATTTTTTTAAAAGTCAGTTATCGTGAAAAAAAATGACATTTTTCAAAAAATTCATAGTGATACATTACGATGAAAGTTTTTGAAAAAACTAAACAATATATTTGAAAAAGCTCACTTCAGTTTAAATAAAAAAGTCTAATTAATATACAGAAAAAAATTTAAGTCTGTACATTTAATATTTTATGAGAAAAAGGCACATAAAAATGCTCAATTTAACATTAGCGGGATAGGGGGTACCGACTTACCTTAAAAGTCTAATAGTTGCTGATCAAATAAAAAGAAAAACTCCAGCAAATATCAAAGAATACTTTCTGGATATTTGGGCTGATTTGAACGATCCTTTGGAATTGGCTGAGAAGTTGGACGCATATGACAGCCTAAGGCCTGTAATGAAAAATAATTCAAATCAGACTTTCAAGAAGAAAGGAGAATTCAGGAAACCCTTTCCAATAAAGAAAAGTCAACCTGTTGGAGGATACCATGATAACCACTCCCTAGGACCCTCTAGAACAGTGCCTAGATTCCCAAGTTCTAGAACTGAAGGAAGAAAGCCCATAGATTGTTACGGATGTGGGACTCCTGGAGTCGTCAAATCAAAGTGCCCTACCTGCACGAGAACAAATGAAATAGAAACAGAAGTGAACTGTATGACGTTATTCAACTTGAACTCAGACTTGTATCCCTCAAGTGTGATTGTTCTCAAACATTTTGGTGAAAAGATTGCTGTATGTGCTGATACTGGTGCTTCCCATACCATTGCAGGTGAGAAGCTATTTAAATTCCTACAAGAGCACGGTATCACCTTTACGAACAAGGTGATTTCCTTTATGATGGCTGATGGAATTCGGCAGACCATTACAGCTCTGAGAACTGTCGTCGACCTGTATATTGAAGGCAAAGTTATTCCAACAGAATTTCTAGTATTACCTGAAGCAAAAGGGAATAAGACTTTGGGGAAATCTTCATTAACGTGGGCTGGATTTTCTACCGCCAAATTCTCTTTTCTAGCCGAAGATCGATCGCCAAGCCGTATCCTTGAGAGGAACCGGTTTGTAGTAACCATATGCGATACGATTCTCCTCAGAGAAAACTCGGCGTAGTAATACATTGTATTCCTGACATTCGGGTTTTCATTTCAGTGTTGATGTTTTCTGAAAATATTACCAGTATAATTTAAACGGTAGGTTAAACGATTTCTCGAATTCACATTTTAAACTTTTTTTATCTCAAAATGAGATTAAAAAAAAACTTTATGTACATGACAACTAAGTTAAATTTCAAGTTTTTTCTTTTCAAAGCAAAGAGTTATTATTTAAATTCGAAGCTAAATTACATTATTTTTATAAATACGAGAAAGAAGTATCAAATGAAACATAGTTTTAATTTTTTGCCAGAACAAAGGAAAATAATTATTTATAATTATGAAAAAACACACATTTTAGTACAATCAGTGCAGATTGTCTAGTCAAACTAATCCAGAAATCTCAAATATCTTACTATCCTAAATATCTATTATTTGTTTTATCTCATCATTACCTTAATTTTTAAAGAGATAATCACTCAGATTTTTCGAAATAATCGAATGCTTTTCTGAAAAAATTTTCTTCCTTTATATATATTCAGAGATGATTTATTTTTTAAATCATAGATTATTTTTAT